>JAABOM020064883.1:0-41660 GCA_011800125.2 Solanum clarkiae | reverse complement strand
GTGGTGCCTATTTTCTTCATTGGTATTGGTAAAGCTCTCAACTATGTCTATTATTTGTATTCTTGTGTTTTTGCCTTGGCCATGAGTAGCTAAGCACCCACAACTTAGGGTTGTGGGAACCATTGGTAGTTGACCTTGAGATGACTTAGGTTTCTTGAATTTCTATGATTGGGGTTTTGCATGTATTATCTATTTCCTTTCATTATTATTGTCGTTTGGTGGTGGCCAACACCAAACTCAGCCTACTATCACGATCCCGACCAAGGTAGTGATGAATAGGAAAAGGGAAGTAGATGACGGAATTCGATCAATGTGTTCTCGTCCAATCAACCGAGTTTAACCAAGAGGAGGTTAACTGGGACAATAGGTAATGGTAAGTTAGTGGTTGCCGATCAAGCACCATGGTGAAATTTGACTTCACCTTCACAAGAGGGCTGGAAGAAGCTAAGTTACCATCCTACATGAAAATCACCAATTATAGTTATGTTGTCTAGGGTAATCAAGTCGACGAACCATGGGGAACACAATACCAAGTTGTCCCTAAAATTGAGTGTTTCCTCGCGTTATAGTTAGTGGCAGTTTTATTTTGTTTTTGAAATACAAAACCCCCCCTCCATTTAGAGATTGTAGTCATAAATGTTGGAAATGATTAGTGGTGAAATCTTGTAGTCAAGTCCTATATTCTCCTGTGGATTCTATCCTAACTTGGTTAGATTAATTACTGACAATGATCACTTTCCTATTGGAGCGTGAACATCATAAGTTTCCTTTAGTTTAAAAGTATAAAATCGATCATGAAAAGTGACTTTGACCAACTCCCAATCAGTAGAACCTTCTTCAAACCTTTCGAACTTCCATAGTGTGATCTAAACTTGAGCAACTCCCTTAAGTCAGTAAGCCACAAATTCGGCCTTCTCCTCGGAAGATACCCCATAATCTCCACCACCTTGTAGACCTCATTGATGTCTCCCAAGCTACACCTCCTTTTTTAGGTTAAAGCGGTTGATGTTAAGATATAGAACCTAGCCAAGGTTAGGATCGAACCTCAGGGAATATTATAGACTTAGAAGAATTCAAATTTGCAATTTGGGTTTATTAACCAACTTATCTCCCTGAAGGGGGGGGGGGAGACTTATAATAACAAGCAAAAAGTAATCCTAACTAACATGAGAGTTTAGAAAATATGGAGAGAAACTAGGGTACTGTGTTCTCCATGATTCTCTAACTTAGTATCACCGGATAACTGAACTTTTTTCTAGTGTGTAACATGCAGAACGGTAAGTTAAGTCCACCAAATCCTTTGCCTAGGCAAGAGGCGAATTCCACTACGTGATTTGGTCTATCTCCATAGTGTGACATTATTAACTATTACCTATTGTCCCAGTACAATGTCCCTTTGGCCTAATTTGGTTGATTAGACAAGAAACATCGATCGAATCCTATTAATTAGTCTTTTTTCCTATTTATTACTACCTTGGTCTAGTCAGTAACACTAGGTGGGTTCTAATGTTGGCCACTATTGGAAAACATGCAAAACGAAGAGAATTAATTAATACATGCATGCACACTTTTCAAGAATCATGAATTATTCAGTTTTATCTTGTTAGTTCTTCATGGTTCTCACAACCCTAGTTGTGGATTTAACTACTCATAATTTGTGTAAATGTAAGACTCATGAATTTGAATAACGTGATAGAGTACTTACACAATTGAATCAAGCACAAGAAAATCTAAAGCTCCAATGAGAATCACAAGATTGTAATTTGAAGATGAAATTAAAGTTTATAAGTGTTTCTCAAACTCTCCGATAGTTTTCTGTTTATTCTCACTAATCTAAAGAAAAATAACCTAAAAATCTATTTATAATATTTAATATACAAATCCAATGCAAAATAGGATAACTGGGTCGACAGTCTCCATGAGGTACTCTATAGGCCATATACTGAATTATGGCTCGTAATCAGGCTTTCATACTTTATTGCTATACATCTGGACTTGACTTATATGAAACCCCTCTATGGCTCATAAAAGTTTCTATATCCCGTAGGGGGTTTTGTCTGATGAAATTTTCGCAAGTCGTCACTTTCTGATCCTTATGGTACGAGACTTGATGTACGAGTCATAAAGTGTTCCACTAATCATCTGCATGTGCATCGACCAAACTTCAGAAATCCACCCTTTATTGAAATTCCACACAAAACCTCTGTCACGAACGGTAGAATACTCTATGGCCTACAAAGAGTCTCGTAGATCCTCAAAATTAGCAACTTATGCATATTTGCCCAAATATTATGCAAACCTTGAAATCCTTCAAAACAAACACAAAAGCACCTCAAAACCACTAATATCGCACTGATCACACACAAAATTCCAAGTTTTAAACATCAAAAGTGCTGTATTTTGACAGCATATCAACACCTTCAACTTAAAATTGTTGCTTGTCCTCAAGCGATAGACTTAATCTGTATAAGTAGCACAAGAATAGACATACTTCAAACTAATGGCATACATCTCATCACACTTAAGCACATAGACCTACACCTACTTTTCAGTAAACCAATATAGACTAATGCATGCGACAGTGCTATCCATCAAACTAGTATTGACTAATGCATGCGACAGTGCAACAATGACAAATGAGGTACTATCAACAAGTTACAATCACTAAATAAGCCTAATGTTAACAATGCAATACGAGTGCCCTCACAAAAAGAAGTCCCATACCTCACTCCCAATGATTCTTTAATGTATAACATTGGGACTATGAAAGTTCACTCACCCCTACAAAAAATATCCATGTATCATGCCTAATATGCTTGCCCCTATACTCATGACTAAGAACTTTGACTATATGAATTAGGATCACTTTAAGACTTTTTAGGCTTACAATGTAGGCTCAGGGACTTTGGTATGATGTTTTAGGAATATAATGACTAAAGGCCCTCCTTGACACTGTGCTTTTCTGCTCTTTTAGCCTACCAACACTGTTACTTTCATTCCATTCTCCCTTTCTCCTATTTCAAGATTTTCTTTATTATTTTCTTTATTTATTTTTTAATCAAATTTGGGTTAGGGACCCTTTTTTATTAATAAATCATTAAGCAAATGGGCTTAAAGAGCCTACAATCTGATACCAAGAAGTCTGATCCAGCCCAAAATAAGAGAAAATCGTATAACTAAGAAAGTGTAAGTTTCCTAATCTAGGTTTTTCATTTCCCCCATTTTTTCCGCAAGTGTTTTGTAGTTGTCCTTGAGCTTCATCTTCGAGACGCTATGGGTGGTGACCATAAAACATGGTCTTATTTGTTGTTGTGGTTGTTCAGCTACCAGAGGTATCATCTTCCTCTCTATGCTTTTCTCTTTCAACTCATGTGTAGTCCCATCCAAGTATTCCCTTTTCTGATTTCCCCATTTCTGATGTTGTTTCATCCGCAGTGCCAAGAGAAGAGTTGGAACGAATTCACTTAGAAGCTTAGCCGGAATTACTCTACTCAATCTAAGGCTGGTTTTAAGTACTCTCTTTTGTTGTTGTTGAATCACTTCTTGATGTCTGTAATATCATAAACTATTTTTGATTACTACTGTAGAATTTATCACTGATAAATGATAAATATGCTTGTGAATACTGTTATTTGCTGTCCCTAGTCCCGATTCCTCTTACCGGTCCCTTCTTGTATTGATTATGATGTTTGGGTTATGCTGTTTGTCTAAATTAACAATTCTTCTAGTTGAGCTTGGCAACTCCCTGAATCCCTAGAAACACTGCTTGCTACCTGACTGGAACGCAATGTCAGCAATGTTATCTGCTAGTTGGTTTGCTTCTCTGTATATGTGTCTTATTTGTATGCCCTGTACTTCCATTAGCATTTTCCATATATCTACAGTTATGTAAATGATTTCCCATGGCACTCTCCATTCTTTTCTGATAATCTTAATGCACTTAGTGAGTTAGTTTCAACCAAGATATTGAAATATCTTTGTGATATTCTGAATGAAACTGCCTCCCTAATCACTGTTACTTCTACACTTATATTGGTAGTAACTCCTAGTGGCCTAGCCTCAGTATATATTAGGTCACCTGTACAATTTCTATAACAGAAATCATAAGTGCTATCACTTAGATTAGCTCTACATGCTCTATCCTTGTTGTATCTAACCATTCCTAATTTAGGTTCCTTCCAGTTAACCAAGATATGGGACAGATAAGGTCTGTAACTTTGAAGTAGATCAAAGCATCCTACCCAGCAGTCTGGTAGCTTGTCAAATTCTAGATATGAGATCTTTAATAGCTTCTTCAGTGTGTCCAAACATCTCTGTTGGACCACTCTAACTGACAGCTTCTTCCCATGCCTTGTTGAATTCCTCATTTTCCAGATTTCCCAAACTATAATTGCTGGGACAACATATAAAATCTGTCTTCCTTTCAGTGTTGACGAGAATCTCCACCACTTCATAATTATGCTTCCTACTAGGGTGTCCTCCAGGGTAGAACCTGTACAATTAACCAAAAACTTCCACAGCTTTTGAGCAGTAGAAGATGTTAGAAAAAGATGATGAACATTATCCCCTACTCCCTCATCACAACACCAACATTTTGATACTATAGGTATGCCCATAGTTCTCAAGGCATCATTAGTAGGGATCTTCCTCTTTAGTAATCTCCACAGGAAGAAAATGATTTTATATGGTAGGTATCTGCCCCACAACTTCTTATACTACTCCCATTTCTGATTTTTCCTCCTCAAAATTTGATATACAGAACTTACTGAGAATTTCCCATTAGGATTTCGAGTCTACCAAGCTACATCATTTACACCACCAACCTTAGGTTGTATTTTTTTGACAACACTCTCAGACATGTCACAAGAAATCACAGTATGTAACTGTTGTACTTTCCATCTCCCCCTTCTATCAAGACTCTGACTTTAGCTTCTTCTTCAATAGCATTTTCCTCAGTAAAACACAAAGGACCAACCTTAGTCCAATTGGCAAACCAGAAACTGCAATTTCCAACCTTCAATTGCCACCAAATATATGGTTCTACTTTATCCCTTATCTCAAACATACTCTTCCAAATATGAGAAGCCTTTACTCCTTGAGCTATCAACGGATGGAGCTTTTTACAATATTTATTTCCCATGTATGCAACCTATAAATATCCTATGCTAGTCCTCCACTTCCACCACAGTTTATCCATAGTAGCCTTGTTAAGATCAAATAAAGATCTTATTCCTAACCCCCCCTCTTCATCAATAGGATAGCACAAATGATCCCAAGTAGCCCAATGTCTTCTTTTCTCACTACCTGTATTCCCCCAAAAGAATTTGGCAAAAGCCATATGCATCCTTCTAATAATTGTTTTGGTAGGAGTCATTGTAAAAAGCAAGTAAACTAGCAGGGATTGCAGTACTTGTCTCACCAATATAAGTTTCCCACCAAAGGAGAGAAACATTTTTTGCCAAGCTAGAATCCTTTTAGAAATTTTCCTCATTAACTTATCAAATAAATGTTCCTCTTTCTTCCATAGAAAATAGGGTAGCCCAAAAAAATGAATGGGAACTCCCCCTGTATAATCCCTAAAAACTTTCTCAATCTTATGCTATAAATCAAAGGGGTGTTTTCATGTAAATAAAACAACTATTTGACTTATTGATCAATTGACCTGATGAATCCTCATAAATTTTCAACATCTTCATTATTTTGATGACAGAGTTTCTTTCTCCTGAGCAGAAAAGAATAGTATCATCAGCATATGAAAAATGATTGATCTCCAGACTCCATTTTGGCATACCATACCCAAGAAAATCATCATCTCTGTGTAACTGATTTAGACCCCTAGAAAGAACTTCTACTGCAATAATAAAGAGAATAGGGGACAATGGATCCCCCTGTTTAAGTCCTCTTGAAGATTGAATGAATCCATAGGGCTGTTCATTCATCAGAATAGTATACCGCTTGTTAGAAATCAATCTCCACACCATATCAATAACAACTTCCGAGAATCCAAATCTTCTAAGAATCTTAGTGAGGAATATCCATGAAACTCTATCATATGCCTTGTCCATATCTAGCTTGACCGGCATATTAACATGCTTCTTTCTCCTATTGATATCCTTAATAATTTCCTGGGCTAATAAAACATTTTCAATAATACTTCTTCCCTTGACAAAGATAGACTGGTTAGGAGATATTATCTTGGGTATTATTTTAACAATTCTTTCATGTAATACCTTTGATATTATCTTGTTGATGAAGCAACTCAAACTTATGGGCCTAAAATCTGTGAAGGATCTGAGTAAATCCTTCTTAGGAATCAAAATTAGATTAGTATGTGTGACATACATGGGAAACTCATGACCACAAAAGAATGCTTTAACAGCCAAAGTTACATCATCCCCAAAAATATCCCAACACTTTTAGAAAAATATCCCTGAGAATCCATCTGATCCAGCCACACTATCCTCACTAAGGTGATAAACTGCCTCCTTCTCCTCATTCTTCTCTGAAAGTCTAATCATTGAATCATTCTCCTCTTCTGTTACTATTCTTGGTATTAGTTCTAGCATGTCATATTTTTGACTCTATGCCTCTGCCTAGAATTGTTGACCAAAAAATGGTACTGCTGCATTCCCAATCTTCTAGTTACCTTTAAGAACTTCACCCATTTCATCATGAATTTCATGTATGTATATGGTTCCACCTCATCCCTTATCTTTATTTCTAGATGCTTTCTTTCATTTTTTAAAGCTTTGCCTTATATTTATACTTCATTTTTCTTTTTAGCTCATAACTAAGACATCAATTATTTTTCTTGCACCTAGTACATACTTTTACTCCTTTTTCATGTATCACTAACTTTCCCCCCTTATTTTGTGTTGACTCTTATACCAGCCACCTTGAACTTAGGCTTTTGGCCTGAGTTGAGGTAAACATTATCCAACCTCAAAACCAGGTCCACTTTTGGTAGCCTCCCTCAACTTAGGCTCTTTGCCTCAGTCAAGGTGCATAATGTACAAAGAAGGACTTGGGCCACTTTTAGGATTTTACAACTAATAAAGCTAGGTCATTTAGATTTTTACGAAGAAGAGGTATATGCCAGGCTCAAACATTAGGATCAAGGGATATTCTGCACATTTGGTTGGTCATTTAGGCTAAGTGTACTATTCAGAACAAGGATCTAAGATCCTTTCCTAACCAAATAAACTATATCTAAATCAGAGTAACAGGGCAAGTTTTGAATTAAAACACAATACATGAATTCAACGAATTAAGCTCATACTAACATGTCATTAATTACACTATCAACACAAACTCTCAAATCATGTTTTTTATCTCAATTCATCCTCAATTATCAGAACAACCACTGTCAACACGCAAACATACATAGTTGCTATTTAGACTAACTAATAAAAAATTTGGTAGGTATTATTTTTCACAAAAAAGCTCAAAAACATACATATGCCACAGGTCTTAGTACTATATGCTACAAATACTACCTAAACATGCTAAATATACCGATTCAACAGAAATTAATTATTCATGGGGAAAAAGAAGACAAGCAAGAAAACCCCTAGAATTCAAAAATTGGGGTAGTTATGGACCAAAGATACTTAGACTTCATTGAGACCCATAACTACCCATACCTCATAAGAAAAGAGGTGCATTGTCCTTAATGCACACAATCAAAACAAAATAACATTCAAGGGTTAAAAATATACTTAGGTGCCTAAGTTCCAGTGTGTGGCTACCCTTAACCTGTGTGGTGGCCTTCTCAGTAGTAGCATCATGATCGGAGGGGCCAACACTTCTCACCTACTTGAGTGCACGAGCCTGTCGTATCTCATCTTCCTACCTCGACTACCTCAGGACAAGCTCAAGCTCCTCCTAACTGTCAGCCCTATATGTTACCACAGTACATCTAGATGATCATCTGGGCGAAGCCTCTACCCATAGGAAGGATGTGTAAGCTCCTCAGGAGCGAATAAGTCCACCACTGGCATCATGAGTGTAGTCTCTGGTAATGTCACTGGTGCTGCCAATGCAGCTATGATGTTAGCCTGGATTTACTGGATCTCTTTCTGTATGGCTTTCATATCGGTTGGCCAAGCCGTATTCAATCTCTGCTAGACCCTCTAAGTGAAGGCATCAATGTAGACATCTATGATGGAAAGTCGATCCTAAATAATAGCTACCGTGTATGCCTGCATGTGGCCTTCAAACTCTGTAATTGACTGACGGACCAGAGCCTAATTTGCTGAACTAAATGTGTCAACTGAGACTCAACGTGGGATAATCACTATGCCATGGACTGAATAGATACTAAAAATTTGTAAACCATACCCGTGGATGCTGTCTATGATGAAGTGGCTTATGGTGCAGGAGTAGTAGTAGTGAGCCCCTTTTTCTTATCTGTCTTGGTTTATGGAGGGCCTCTCCTCTGTGGCAGCACCAGTGGTGGTGGTGGGTGGAACCTTAGGCAGTGGCACTAGGATGAACATCTCTAGTATGGGAGCTGGCTGGTGCGATGCTCGTCAGAATGCTACTGGGTTCTTCTTAGCCTTAATTAGGCTAACATCCAAAGTACGTTGGACTTTGATCAGTGAGTCCAGCTGGTATAGACTCTCCACCCTGACTCTAGAAAGTGTCTATAGATCAAACATGGAAAGGGGATGGAGGTAGACCTCTTTAGGGCCACCTTGTGGATCTGCTCGGTGATGAGGTGGGCCCAATCTATCTCATAGCCAGCCAAGATGCTGGCAACTAGAACTACATGCTCTGATGTCCAAGTATTATCTGCAAGTGCTGACTGGATCTATGATCTAACAACTGCCCACCAAAATTTGTCGAGGAAACTGAGAGAAGCCTTTACAATAGGCTCTGAGTAAGTGGCTACCTATATCGGCTCTAGATCTTGATCAGCAATCAAATCAGCCACCTATCTCATCAAGCTGGCTCTGTGGTCTGCATCTCTCATTAGATTTAAATCCTTGGTCTACCCCACTCTATGTTTGAACTCTGCTGTTGATCAGGGAGGTTGGAAACTTGGGTCCAAATAACATGTGACAAATGGTGGCCTCTGAGATATCCACCTACCAGCCCCTCACTCTGGTCTGCGCCAGTCTGGGTTGAGCAAAGGGATTCTTCTCATTAGGAAGAGTACTTTGAATGGTGGCTGCATATGAAGCACAGAACACTCGTACAATGGTCGGGGTGTACCTCCCTAGTGATTTGGTTAGCCACTGGAGCCTGTATCTGGTGATAGCATCCTGGAGACTAGGGACACTATCTAATCTGGCTGAGATGACCCGAGGCTCCTCATAAATGGAAAGACTGGTTTGACCTACTCAATAGCCTGTACTCCCTTTATAAATATGTCCTACATGTATACTACGCACCACCGACTAGTAAGAACATCTGGAGGAGATGGTGATGCTCATGGTGCGACAGAGGACTCTGTCTTTGACTCATCGCCGCAACTTGACTCTAAGCTTGACTCCTCTCTGGATGGAGTCATCTGAATAGAGCTGCTCTTGTCGTGGTCTCCCTCACCAGACTAGGGAGTAAGAATGATAAGAGCATAAGTCTACCCAAGTGTGGCGGCAACCCGTGTGTCACGATCCAAGTCTGGGGCCTAGACGTGACACGATGAATGGAAAATCCGAAGGAATCCCAGAAAAGACTCTTAACTTGTCATTACACATCATTGGTCGCAGAAGAATATGAAAACATTAAAGAGCAAGAATAGGGGCAAATGGGCTAAGGGGCTAAGGGAAAATCTTGCACAATATCATTGCCAAGAGACAAGATTCAAACTCATGTAGGCAAGAGTATGCATTAGTATGTTTGAGTGTACTACGTACGTAGGATACAACGCAACAAGAGATAGGAATCATAATCAAAATGCATAACAATAAGCAATAGGCATAATATAACAATATTACATGTGTGATCAATACTCAAGTAAAACATGCTTAAGTAACTCATACTCATATAGGATCTCATATGTGTAGAAGAGACCAAGCCAAATTTTCAAGGTACAAACCCCTTGGTGGTTGTATGGTACAAACCGCTCACATGGTTGATGATAATCAAACCTTATCACCACTATGGCGAAGTACAAACACCACACATGGTTGATGAGTTAGTGAAGTACAAACCCTAAACATAGTTGATGAGTACAAACCCCCACCTTGATTACCGGGGCTCTTGTCCCCCCAGATCAAGTATGGTCTAATGCAACACTTTATGTTGAGTATATCATATACATAAGTTCATTTCATCATTATATGGTCAATCATATCACATCTCATGCTTTGGACCTTCAACTCCTTACGAAACCACATCCGAACATTTTATCAAACACTTAAAGGGTGTGTAATGCTGGTATAAAACCATGAAATATAGAGATGAAATCATTCGAGAAAATTCATTGTAAAACCATCAATCATCACTTTGCAACACCCTCAAGCAACATACATCAACACCCCGCTTCAAATCTTATAGTAGATCAAAGATTTATATCTTAAAACACAGCAAAAAAAGTCATAATTTCTTATAGCTTTAACATAGTGTGCAATGAATTTCATAATAATCAAGACCCACTTGTAAATCAATTTTACATCATGCAATTTGAATAAAAGGAGGCTTGGGTATCATGGGGGAAAGGAATCCATGAAAGAAATTCACATACTTTAGCTTAGAGATGAACTTGGTGAAGATTGGAGAGTGATACTTGAATTTTGAAGAAGAACCTTGAAGGAGAACCTTAGCTTCGGATGAGGGTTTGGGACTTGAATTGGGAGTGAAAATATGGCTAAGTGTTTGAGTGGGTATTAGGAAATGTTTAGGATGATACGAGGGTGAAACGAGGCTAAGTATAGGTAAAAACAAGTTTGGGAATACTTATGCCCAAGACATAGAAGTCTTGGACCGAACTAAGAAAATCAGTCCCTAAAATAGGCAGAGGCGCGCCACAGAGGCGACGCGAAAACCTCACTAGAAATTACACCATGGGTTTTCATAATTGCTAATTTTTTGCTCTTAAATCGGGGTTAGACCCCTCTTCACCTAATTTTGACCCCCTGAACATGAATATGAAGTCGATTTTTTGAAATAACAAATAGATTTTGAGATATATCAAATTTTAAATTCTAGGCATTCCGAAGAACCTTTTCGGGCACTTTTTGGGGTCATTTCACCGTGTCTGTGGTCTGTCAGCTTCCGAGTCAGGACATACACTGAGCTCCTCAAGTGATCCACTAAGTGTGGAGGTCTGCTCTTCCCCCAAGGAAGCATCTTTGAGCCTTCTCTGCATAGCCTTGATCTCCTCACATCTTGCTTTTGGGGCCATAATACCTGAAACAGACACATTTACACAACCTGGTTAGCCCAACAAATCAGAAAATGAAATGCAAAAACATATCAAACTTAGTTGTAGAATGGTTTATGAAAGCACCTCTATGGGCCATGTTGGAAATATGAGCTATAGAAGTCTTTCGTAAAAAAGTGTTCATATAATTTATTGAATAGCATTGTATCTGTGAGACCATGTACGATTTGTAGAAGGTTCTACGAGTCATAGACGGAGTCATAGATGATTCCAGTGTCTGAATCTTTTGCAAGCAGGGGTCCACGAGACCTGTCTACAAGTTGTAAAATGTTCTATCCTAGAATATCTCGTTCCATAGGTACTCAGAAACTTCAAGTTTCTGGAATTTCACAGGAGGGGTAATTATGACTCGTGAAATGTTACATGGGCCATAAAAGACCCTTGTATACTAGAAAACTTAGTCACTTGAGTTTCTAAGTCGATCAACACGGACCCCGTAAGACCCTTTTAACCTATTCTACCAACACTGAAGCAATACGTACACACCCACATGATTTATAACACAATACCCAATACCACTTCATGATAATTTGTACATATACCCCATCAAAAAATTATAAGCATGCTTTCCCAACCCATTCAACCCCATTTGAATGAATTAACATAAAAAACACGAACCTTTGCCATCACAAACCAAATTTCAAAACACATAATCAATTTATTTCAAATGGTGAGTGATTACATAGGTGTCAAACACATCATTCAAATATACAACAAGAAAACTACACCAAATTCCGATCCTAAACACATGTTCAAGGATAGGCAACCACAATTCAATTGTTTATCATATCAATTTGCACCCATAGGTTTGTGTCTAAACTAACCATATATGAGAAAAATTTTCAACCTAATCACACAATAATTGGTAAATAAAGGGTGTTTTAAAAATAAAAAACTTACCAATTTGAGTGATTAAATTGTAGAAATTTAAAGGAGCTAATGAGACACTGAAAACCCTAGGCTGATGGAAAAGCTTGTTGGAAAATGGTGGTGGTGCTGCCCTCGGTGGTTGGAAAGATTTGGGGTGGGGTTTGGCCAGGTAGATTTTGTAATTAGGGCAAGAAATAGGGTTAACATATTTTGACCCCATTATTTATAGTTTATTGGGTCAGTCAAAAACTGATGGGCCCAAACTCTATGAAACCTCGACTACGGGCTATAGATTGTTTCACGGCACATAAATCATGGTTTTGTAGAAGGTCCAAACCCTAGTTTTGAGGACTGGGTTTCACTAACAGTCCACGAGTCATACAAAAAAGTATGGCTCATAGAATTAATCGTAGGAACCCCGACACTTAGTCAAAAACTCAGAAAACTTACTTGGGTTCCACGAGCCCCATTCATGACCCATAGTTTTGTCTACTAGCCATGAAGTTGGCTCGTAGACTAGAGTGCATAACCTTTTTGTCATTCTAAGTGTCTACGAGATGGTGTACAGGTTGTAGTGATGTACAACCCGTAGAACCATTCATAGAGGCACTTCTAGATGTCTTTTCAGCCAAAGACGGCTGACTTAGCCATGTACTTACACATTCTTCATAGAACACTCTTTTACCCTATATGCAACTAACCCAAGGTCCAAAATTTACAACCAAAATGTGAGAAAGAAAACTACCTATTAGTCCAAAAATTAAAAGATAAAGCTACAAGTATAGCTATTACATCAAAACCTTGGGTTGCCTCCCATGTAGCGCCTGATTTATTGCCGCGGCACAATTTGGACAACTTGACTACTCAGACTTCATCAAGTTCCCAAACCTCATTCTTCAGATCATCTAGACTCTTCATAAACCGATAGATAATGAAGACAACTTCTTCATCGTTCAATCTAAACCTTAGTTGGCCAACTTCTATATCCACTAGTGCTCGACCAGTGGCTAGGAATGGCCTTCCTGAGATGATTGAGACATTAAAGTCGACTTCACAATCTAGGATCACAAAGTTTACGGGGGAATATTAAATTCTTAACTTTAACAAGTACATCATAATAGTATCCCCACAGGCTTCTTCACCATGCGATCAGCCATCAATAACTGCATGCTCTTCGGAGTAGGGGCTCCTAGTCCTAGATTGTTGAAAGACCGCAAGGGGAATTAGACTAATGCTGGAACCATGATCACACAATGCCCTTACAAAATCCACATATCTAATGTTGCAGGGTATGGTAAAAGCGCTGGGATCTTCTCGCTTATGAACAATGGACCTTGTAGCAATTGCCCTATAATGTTGAAGTTCTTAGGAGAACTTCTGACTCACAATATGCTTCTTTGTAACCAGGTCCTTCATATACTTTGTATGCCCTGACAATTTTTCCAACACCTTAATACGAGGGATGTTGATAGAGTGATTTCCACCATAACTGTCTCCTCTTAAACATCATCCTCATCAGCTGGCATAGGAGGATTAATTGTACTCTTGCCACCATGATTAGTAACCACCATGCACTGCCCGTCATTCTTTGGATTTTGAGTTATGTTGCTAAGAAGTGTGCTCTTCTGACGCTGGTTGAGTTGAATTGACACTATAATAACTTGTTGCTTAAACTATTTGATAGCAACATAATGAGACTCAATTTTTTGATTTATATTGGAGATCTCAAATTTCATCCCCCTCAGAGTTTCATCCTGTGTCTCATATTTCTTCAATAGGTGGTCAAACAACTCCCCAACTCTCAAGCTACTCAAACCAGTGTTGTGATTGTATGGTGGCATATAAGGACTATTTCTATAACCATCTTTGTGTCCCCAATCTGCATTTTTATCTTGGCTACTCCGATTCCTTTCATAGTACCCTCTGCCATCGTCTCTAAAAACTCTACCTCAACTAAAGTTCTGACCTTGGTTTCCTTGATCTTAACGCTAATAGTCCTAATTGGACCCTCCACATTGGTCCAGAAATCCCCATCTAATCAGCAATAATGTAAGACCTCTCACGTACCTCGAAAAATGTCATCTAATGTATTTATTGAATATCTCAAAATTCGTGCATGATTTTGCAAATTCAACTTCAGATTCTTTTTAGAGGGAAAATTTTTGTAATAAAGAGGTGGTCTTCGATGATTAGATTACCCATAGAAAAAATAATTTTTCACTATGGGGGCTAAAATAGAAAGGGTATGCGACCAGTTCACATCGCGAACTTATTGCCCACTAGTGCAAAAATATGGCCTAAACCTATTCCTGGGCCAAAATAGGGGAAAAATTGAACTTCGTGCAAAAATGTACTAGTCCACTGCAAGTCTGCTCGCAGACTTATCGCAAACTAGTTCAATGGGTTCCTTAATTTTTTGTTTTTACTTAAGGGAAATTGGATAATAACCCAATGCCTATATAGATGAGAAACCCTTTTTCCTTAGCCATTTTTCATCCCTACAGCTCACAAAAATCTCTCAAATCCTTTCTAAAACATCATCAACTATCCAAGTAAATTTATGAATATCAAGAACTTGCTTTGGATTCCAAGAACCCAATTGAAGTCCCAAGTCTTCCTCAAGCTTTTCTTCAAAAAACTCCAACTTTAAGGTATGTGGGTCTTCCTCCATGGGTCTTTTCACCCGTGGATCTCAACTCTCCCCTTTTCATGGAATTACACAATTTCAAAGTTAGATTTTTTATGGGTAATTCATATTATGCATTGTACATATGATTTTTATTTAAATTCTTCAAGTAATGATTTTATTATGTCTAAATACCCTTGGGTTTTAATATTGTGATGGATTTTGTGATATTAAATTTATGTACTCTATGATGTTATGAAAGAACTTGTGAATTTTAGTTGGAGTTCATGATACCCAAAATGAGGATTTCAATACAATGTTAGTGGGTTATTCTTATGATTTCAAGGTTGAATACTTTATGGGTAAACTTTATTATGCGTTATAAACATGATTTGTGTTTGGATTCTTCAAGTGTTGATTGATTAAGCATGAATATTTATTGAAGGCTTTTTTCCATGGGTTGATTTATATAGTTATTGAAGCTATGGATGATGTGAACTATGTAAACTACAAAAGATAGCATACTTTTAATATGGATTTTGTGACCCCCAAATTGGGGTTTCTACTACAATATGGGTGGGTTGAATTGAATCATTTCCGAATGAATTGATTTTACTCCTCTCTTGTTTTATACTCTCAAATTGTATGTTTTTAAGCTTATGTACATATTACCCACCAAGTTTTGGCTAAAGTAATTGATAAACTTCTATGTTGATAGATGTTCTATTGTAAGACATGTAAATTATGAATGTTAAGAATGTCGAAGAATGTTTTGAATAATATGAAGCTCCAATCTTTAATTTTGTGAATTATTGGTTTTGATGAGCTACTCTTTAATCACATTGAGCTATTATGAGATTATGCATGTTATGGCATTCAAATTATGCATGTCATAACTACCTCATATTTGTATGTCCAATGAGACTAGTCTTATGGAGTTTAGAATGAATGAATGATTAAGGTATAAGTCCTCCACGTAGTAAATCTTATTAGATGATGATAGGTCGATAGTAGAGGCATAAACTAGATTCAGAAGCTATCTTTATAATGACGATCTATGTACAAAAGCTTCTAGAATGGGTTAGTAGAATACCTCTCCATGCTAGATTATCCTATGATTTAAGTTTATGGTCATTCCGTGAGAGTCACCTTAACACTGATTAGACCTTAGGATATATACGGATACTCCCCATAGCTCGAGAAAGAGACTATTTGTAGAATCTCATTGTTCCATAACTACATGCCACTTTAGGAAATAGGGGTCATCAACAGTAGAGATGGATTCTAGACCAACCTTTATTGGAGGCTTCTTAATAGATTGCTTTAGCGGATCTACCTAGGCATCTTAGGAGGTCACCTTGGAAGGTGACTTCCCCCTTTCCTCCGGTGTAGGGAAAATATCGAGATCCATGGCTTAGCTCATATGGTTTATGTCGGTTAATTATCGGTCTCACACATGTTCAAGTTCTCATTATGATCCTAAGTTATCCCTCTTATGATGATTAATATTGTTCCCTTATGTCATGTCCAAGGTTGTCTTAAGGTTGTATAACTCATTGTCTCTAAAGCTTGTATGATTTTCTATACATATGTTATGTTCCTTTGTTATTGGCATTAGTATTTCTTATAAATGTATACTACTTCCTTTCCAAGTATGTATGGTGTCCTTCATTATGATTTCTGGAGTTTCATTTACATTAGATGGTTCTTTGTTTGATTTATGAGCAATATTTTTCCAAAGGATATGGCTATTTTACTTATGCATGATAACCTATGTCCCTTATTATCATATGTTTTATGGTTCAAGTGATGTTTCTAAATGATCATATCGTTCACTAGTTTTGTGACTCATGTTTTGTGCATTGCATGCCCACATACTAGTACATTCAAAGTACTAATGCATACCTTTTTTGCCTATATGATTTAACCATGTATGGACCGATGCTACTCGATATCCTCTACATGGCTAGCTTGGATTTGTGAAGATTGTGCTTGTGTTGAGTCCTCTAGTTCGGGGACAATATCCTACTTCTATCTTGCTTATATTGAAACTTTATTTCACTTTACTTTCTAGTTTGAGGGAGAGCCTTGGACATATCTTAGACCTCGTCCTATTCATACTTAGAGGAATTGTTGGATACTATGCTATGTACATAGAATTTGATGTTGAGATTTTACGGAGACTTATCCTTTAGACCTTATCCCTTATGTGATGCTATTTGATGCTATTGATAATGATGGAAAGTGATGGAAGTCCTAAGCACTATTTCCCCATAGCTTGAGTCCTACTTACCCTCCCTTTAGACTTTATTTGTAATTTGATTCGTGCAAATCTTCTTCCCTATAACATCTCCATAGTGTGAGTGCAAAGTCCCGCTTCCCTTAGAGTTATTTGTTGCTTGTTTTTTTTTTTAAAATTATGCTTTTGTAACTAAGGATGTGCAAATGATATGCTAAGAGGCTTGTTTAGGTTTCCTTCGAGATTCACATTCGCCGTGTCATATCTATGCCCTATGCTTGGGTTATGACAAATAGACCAGCTGTCCTCCTCATAATAGGGATCATCATACATGGTGCTCATGGAGGCTGATGAACAAATACATTGACTCGTTCCTGATTCTACTTCATCATCACCTCCATACTTTTACGGGTTCGAGCTAGCTCTTGCATAATCTTTTTATTTATTTTGGCTTGCTTTGAACCGATACTAACAACATATGAACGTTTGGTGGATGCTCTATCTCTTTTCCCCATGCATGATTTAGTCTTGACCACTCTCTCCATTCTTTTAGCAATCCTTGCAAATGGTTGATCTAAGAACATGCCCCATAATGGTATCTACAAAGGTTTGACTATTCTCATCCAGGGCACGGTGGAAGATCTCCACAAGGCATCATCAACAATTTTGTGATTTGGGACACTCCATAAGCATTTAGTGAACTGCTCCTATATAGAACTAATCGAGTCACTAGAAAGTTGCTCAAAGTTGTTGATTTGATCTTTCAACTTAAGCTTCTTCGATCTTGAGAAGTACCTCTCCAAGAAGGCCCTCTACAGCACAGCCCAATTGGTGATCGAACTCCACGGGAGCTCTGATAGCCATAATGCTCCATTGCCTATCAGAGATAATGGGAAGACACGAAGTCCCACAACATCCGTAGAGAGATTCTGCATTTCCATCACACTCTTGCAAACAAAAGCAACATTATGTAGATGGCTATATGGATCCTCTGATGGTAGGCCCGCAAAAAACCCAGGCTTCTGCAGCATCTGAAGCAACCCATTTGAAACCACGAATTTTTTGTCAGCCGGTAGTGGTGGCAACACAATAGCTCTAGTCACCTTCATAGCCATGGATTCAGTCGATATTGATTCTACTGATAAGCATTGGCATTAAAGTATTGTGGTTATGGAGAAATATCCTCAGACGAAGGGGTTTCATTATCGACATTCTCATTCTCATTTCGGTTCAGAGTTGCATTTGCCACGTTATTTGCATTATCTTTGGCCATTTTTCTCAAACATCTCTGGATCTCTGGGTCAAACAGAGTCAAGGGTATACCTCGCCTTCATGTGTTGGGCATATACTAAACTTATATGGCATATACTAAACTTATATCCTGAAAGAAACAAAACCAACAAAAAACATAAAATGAGGAAAACAAGAATTAATTTCCAAATCATTTAATTAGACAAGTCTAGCTGTATTCTTTGGCAACGACGCCAAAATTTTGATGTCACCCAAGCTACACCTCATTTTTGAGGCTAAAGCGATCGTTTTCAAGATATAGAACCTAACCAAGGTTACAGTCGAACCCAAGCGAATAGGCTAGACTTAGAAGAATTCAATTTTGAAATTTGAGCTTATTAACTAACTTATCTCCCGAAGGTAGGGTTTATAATAACAAGTAAGAATATTCCTAACTAATATGAGTGTTTAACTAATATGGAGAGAAATTAGGGTATTGTTTTCTCTATGATTCCCCAACTTAGTATCACTGGATAACCGAATTCTTTTCTAGTGTATAGCATGCAGAATGGTAAGTTAAGTTTACTAAACCCTTTGGCCCAAGTGAGAGGCAAATTTCACTACGTGACTTGGACTATCTCCGCAGTGTGACATTACTAACCCTTGTCTATTGTTCCAGTGCAACCTCCCCTTGGACTAGTTCAATTGATTAGACGAGAAACATCGATCAAATCATGTTAATTAATATCTTTTCCTATTCATTACTACCTTGGTCCAGTCCGTAACACTAGGCGGTTTCTGATGTTTACAACCACTAGAAGACATTCATAATGCAGAGAAGTAATTAATACATGCATGTACATTTTTCAAGAATTAAAAATTATCCAATTTTACCTTATTAGTTTTTCATTATTCTGACAACCCTAGTTGTGAATTTAGTTACTCATAATTTGTGTAAATACAAGGCTCGTGAATTTGAATAACATGATAGGTACCTACATAATTGAATTTATCACAAGAAAATCCAAAGGTTCAATGAGAATTGAAATGCCCTAAAACGCCCGAAAATGTTCCTAAAAATGCCCATATTCGTAATTTCTATATATCTCAAAATTCGTGCATGATATCAAAAATCTGACTTCATATATATGATCAGAGAGAAAAATTGAGTGGGAGATAGGCATAACCCCATTTTTAGAGCAACCATAGCTAAAAATAATTTTCCAAAAATTTCCTTATCTAGTGTATATCCATGATCAAGCCGCGACATGGACTAGGCGCGGATCAATGAATTCTTGTCCTACGCGATGGCTCCGTGATGCAGACTTGTCGCAGAGCAATTTTAGCACTTCCTTTATTTTTCATTTAGGCCCGAGGGCCTTGGGGTCTTGGCCCCATACTCACACTTGCGTGGAAACACCTATACTTAGCCATTTTCCAACTCTATATCACTCAAGGCCGTTTCAAAACCCTCTCTAACACTTAACCAAATATTTCATCCAAATTCAAGTGTACCAAGCTTAATTTTGGATCTCAAGAACTTCATTCAAACTTCAAGTTCTCATTCAAATATACATCAAGGAAAATCCCAAATTTGAGGTATGTGAGTTTCATCTATCGGATGCTTTCACCCATGCTGCCCGACCTTTCTTTTTATGAAAATTGCATGTTTTTAAGTTGTATTGCTTATGGACATTACTCATTAAAGATTATGAGTATAAGTTATGTTGGGCTTTCATAAATTGAAAACATATGTTTAGCTATTTCAAGCCTATACTATGAGATGATTTGTCTATTGTGACTGTGCACGTTTTGAGCTATGAAACTATGATCTATGATGAGATTTGATGGGGGATTTAAATATATCTTACATCAGAGTTTTACCATGACTCGGTGGGTTGATTTACATTGAGTCCTTGCATACTATTTCACTCTTGAATCGCATAATTTTGAACTAGCATTGCACACCCACCAGGTGTTTGATAAAATGTCTTGACAAGGATTCTTGAGTTATTGATGATCTAATGTTTGGTTTATAATCTAAGTGACTTTATGATAATGATGAGGTTGTATGTGTGTATTGAATTCATAAGAAGTATCTATAGTGTTACAAGTTGACCACACCTCGTCATGGGGTGATATGCCCGTACTACCAAGTCGATGGATATGTACCTTGACCACCTCATCGGGGGGTGACATGCCCGTACTATCAATTCAAGGGGTATGTATGTTGACCACCTTGTCGGAGGGTGACATGCCCGTACTACCAAGTCGAGGGGTATGTACCTTGACCACCTCGTCGGGGGGTGACATGCTTATACTACCACATCGAGGGGTATGTACCTTTACCACTTTGTCAGGAGATGACATGCCTGTACTATCACGTTGAGGGGTAGGTACTTCAATCATCTTCCGAGGGTGTGACATGCCTTGGATTCCAAGTAAAAGTTACTTGGTCTATGATTACGGTCTTCAATCACACACGTATTATGTTTTATACAAGTCATATGATTTACATGCATGTTTTACATCACGCATTGATCATGCATGCCATATTGATTTTATACTGATCTCTTGCTTACGATTATGCATTTTGACTAAGATGACTATGTGTTGTTGCATTGCGTGCTACATACTTAGTACATTTAAACATACTAATGCATACTTTATGCATACATGAGATTACCATGTCGAAATCGGAGCACCTCATGATCATCCCCCACAAGGGTAGTTTGGCATTTTGAAGATAAGCTCTTGGTGAGTCCTCAAGTTAAGGGACACTAGCTATGCAAATCTTACTTTTGTTATCTCCTTATGATGAAAATTGATACTATGAGGGTTAGCTTGGAAAGTGTCTTGGCCCCCGCCTAATCTATGCTAGAGGTGTTGTTGGAACAAATGATGTACTAATGCTTTGAGCTTTGACTCTTCTATGTTTTTATACTATCAAAGGTTTCCCTTAGCCCTATTTCCTTATTTATACTCTTTTGTTATTTATTTGCTTTTGCGACCAAGGATGTGTGAATAATATGTTAAAAGGCTAGTTTGGGGTTCCTTCGGGTTCCTCATTCGCCATATCATGTCTAGGGCCTAGGCTTGGTTTGTGAGAAACATGGTATCAGAACACTAGGTTGTTAATGGTCCTCAAAATCCAAAGCACCACGTCGATTTGAGTCTTGTTCATAGTTGTGAAGTGTATCACAACTATAAGTAAGAGGCTATGAGACATCTTAGGAAATATTTCCTTCTTTATGATCTATGTCAAGCTTTAGGAGTAAGGTAAGGCTTTTCCTCTAACGAATGTTCTTTTCTATTCTAGATCATGCCTATTCCAAGAGGAAGAAGAGCCCATTCACCCAAGGAGCAACTGGCCCCTCCCGCTCCTCAAGCACCTCAAGATGAAGGAGTATCCCATGAAGAGTTCCGGGATGCCATTACCATGTTGGTCCATGCCATGACTAGTCAAATCAACCAAGAGGTCCAATCCCCTCAGGCTCCTACTCCAGCCTCTCGGGTGGGGGATTTTACTAGAATGAACCCACCGGAGTTCCACGGGTCTAAGGTGGATGAGGATCCTCAAGAATTCATTGATGAGGTGTACAAGGTGTTGTATATTATGGGGGTTAACTCGGAGGAGAAAGCGGAGTTGGCGGCCTACCAACTCAAAGGGGTGGCCTAAATATGGTTCACTCAATGGAAGATTGAAAAGGGGAGTTGTGGTGCTATCCCTTGGGAAGAGTTCAAAGCGAGATTTCTAAACCTATTCTTTCCTCTTGAGCTTAGGGAGGCCAAAATGGTGGAATTTATTAATCTACATCAAGGGTCTATGAGTGTGAGGGAGTATGCCTTCATGTTCAACCAACTCTCTAAGTATGCCCCACAGTTGGTGGCCCAGCCGAGGTCTAGGATGGACAATTTGTGTCGGGCGTGTCCAACTTAGTTAATGAGGAGTGTCGTGCCTCCATGTTGATAGTTCATATGGATTTGTCCCGCCCCATGACATATGCCGAGACACTAGAGGGGGAAAAGTTGAGGAAGAAAAGAAGTGGTGAGGCCAAGAGGGCCGGTCTTGAAGGTGGATTCCAAAATCCCAAAGGTGGCCAGTTTTCTCAAAAGCACAAGTTCCAAGATGAAAGGTCTTCCAATGCTCTTAATAGAAGGTTTGCTAATGATAATCAAAGATTCCAAGGTAGTGGTGGTAGGGTGTCGAATCCTAGGTGCCTAAGGTGTGAAAGAAATCATAGTGGCCCATTTTTGAAGAATTCTAATGCTTGCTTTGGTTGTGGTGAAGTGGACATAAGGTGATTGATTGTCCACATGCATAAAACAAGGGTAGAGATGGTCGTCCACAAGGCCAAGGTGCAAATGCGGGTCCTAAGGGAAGAGGAGGCCAACAAGGGGTAACTCCAAGGTAAAATAGGTTCTATGCTCTTCAAGTAAGACAAGGGGTAGATGAGGTGGCCAATGTCATCACCGGTATGTTAAAAATTTTTGATTTTTATGTGTATGCATTGATAGACCCAAGTGCCACTTATTCTTATATTACTTCTTTTGTTGCCAAAAAGTTTCATGTTAGCCCTAAATTGTGGTGTGAACCTTATGAAGTGCCTACCCCCATTGGTGAGTCTATTGTTACTAAAAGTGTCTATAGAAATTATCCCATATTCATTTTGCATAAAATCTTGCCTCGTGATATTGTTGAATTAGATATGGTGGATTTTGATGTCATTCTTAGGATGGATTGGTTGCATGCATACTATGCTTCTATTGAATGTCAAATCCGTACGGTCAAATTCTAATTCCCTAGTTAAACCATCCTTAAGTGGGAAAGTCATAATGTGATGGTTAAGCATAAATTGATTTCTTGCATTAAATCCCAAAAGTTGATTTCTAAGAGGTGTCTCTATCTTCTTGTGAGGGTTAGGGATGTTGAGTCCAAAGTCCTTCGTATATAGTCGGTTCTGGTGGTTAATGAGTTCGTTGTATCTTTCCCAATGAGCTTCTAAATGTTCCTCCCAAAAGGGAAATAGATTTTGGTATAGACCATCTTCCCGATACTCAACCCATTTTTGTTTCCCCTTATAGTATGGCCCCGACAGAGTTAAAGGAGTTTAAGGAGCAATTGAGGAAACTTTTAGAAAAGGGTTTTATAAGGCCTAGTCAATCACCTTGGGGTGTACCAGTGTTATTTGTGAAGAAGCTAGATGGTTCTCTTAGAATATACATTGATTATCAACAACTTAATAGGGTCACCATATATAATAACTAGACTCTACCAAGGATTGTTGATCTTTTTGACCATCTTCAATGGGCTATCTCTTCTCTAAGATTGATCTTCGGTCCGAGTATCACCAAGTGAACATGAGGGAGTGTGACATTCCCAAGACAACTTTTCGGACTAGGTGTGGACACTTTGAGTTTGCGGTTATTGACTAATGCACAAGCTATATTTATGGATCTTATGAATAGGGTCTTTAGAACCTACCTTGACTTGTTTGAGGTGGTTTTTATTGATGGTATCTTGATCTATCCACATAGTGAGGAGGAGCATATTGATCACTTGAGGGTGGTGATGCAAATCTTGAGGGAGGAGAGATTGTATACCAAATATGAAAAATGTGAGTTTTGGTTAAAAGAGGTTGCTTTCCTAGGACATGTGCTGTTGGTGGACGGCATTAAGGTGGACCATAAGAAGATGGAGGTAATTAGAAATTGTCCTAGACCTTTGAATCCATTGGATATTAGGGGTTTTTTGGGTTTGGCGGGTTATTACCTGAGGTTTGTGAATGGTTTCTCTTCTATTGATTCTCCCATGACTAAGTTGACCAAAAAGAAGGAAAAATTTGTGTGGACCGATGAGTGTGAAAAGAGTTTCCAAACTTTGAAAAATAAGCTTGTCTCTGCTCCTATCTTGTCTCTACCAAAAGGGTTGGAAGGGTTTGTTGTGTATTGTGATGCCTTGAGAATAAGTTTTGGGTGTGTTTTGATGCAAAATGGTAAGGTGATAGCATATGCCTCTAGAAAACTTAAGGTGCATAAGAAGAATTATCCCATGATCTTGTATTAGCAAACGTGGTATTTGCTTTGAAAATTTAGCATCACTACTTGTATGATGTTCAGGTTGATGTGTTTAACGATCATAAGAGTCTCCAATATCTGTTCTTCCAAAAAGATCTTAACTTGAGATAAAGAAGGTGGTTAGAGCTCCTTAAAGATTATGATATGAGTGTTCATTATCACCTTGGTAAGGCTAATATTGTGGCCGATGCTCTAAGTAGGCTGTCTATGGGTAGTCTAGCTCATGTTGATGAAGGTGGCAAAGAGCTGGCTAGAAAGGTCCATCGGTTGGCTAGATTAGGGGTTAGGTTGGATGAAGTTGATAATGGTGGTATGGTGGTCGTTGATGTATCTAAATGTTCCTTGATTGAAGAGGTGACAGAAAAGAAAGATCTTGACCCTGCCTTGTTAGAATTGACAGCCTTTGTCAGAGATGGTAAAGTGGATGTTTTCTCCTGGGGGAGATGGTACCCTTAGGTATTAAGGTAGATAGTGTATGCTTAGTGTTGATGACTTGAGAAAGAAGATTTTAGATCAGGCATATAATTCTTCCTATTCTGTTAACCCTGGTTCTACAAAGATGTATAGAGATTTGAGGGAATTGTATTGGTTGAAACGTCTTAAAAAGTGCCCGAAAATATACCTTGGAAATGCCCATAATAGTAATTTTCATATATCTCAAAATCCATACATGATATCAAAAATTTGACTTCATGTTGTTGATCGGGGGAAAAATTTAGTAAGGAATGGGGGTAACCCGAATTTTAGAGGATCCATATCGAAAAATGAATTTTGCAAAAATTTCAATTTCCAGAAGCTATTCGCGTTGGATCATATTTTGTTGCCAGGTTTTCCTATTTTGGCCTAAGGCTTTGGGGCCTTGGGCCTAAGCCTTCCTAGTACATAAAAACACCTATGCTTAGTCATTGTTCCACCCAATATCATTCAAGACACTCTCAGAACCCTCTCTAACTCTTAGCCAAATATTTCATCCAAAATCCAGTGACTCAAAATCATTTCTAGATCTCAAGAATTTCACTCAATCTTCAAGTTCTCATTCATATCTTCTATAAAGAAACCTCCAACGTTGAGGTATGTTGGTTTCAACCATTACGTCCTTTCAAGAATGGTGCGCAACCTTTCTTTTTATGCAAATTATATGTTTACAAGTTGATTTATCTATGGGTACTTCTTATTATTAAGTTGACTATGAACTATGTTGGGGTTTCATAAAATATTGACTATTTAAACATATTTTAAACTATGAATCTATGATCTATGATGAGATTTGATAAGGGGTTTCAATGTATCTTGCATGAGGGCGTTACCAAGTGTTGATGGGTTGATTTATCTTAAGCTTTCTCACATGATTTCACTCTTGAATTGCATGATTTTAAAATGGCATTAGGAACTCCCCAAGTGTTTGATAAGATGTCCAGTTCAGGATTCTTAAGTTATTAATTATCTATTTTATGACTTATGAGTCAAGTAACTCTATCATGATGAAAGGAATGTATGTATGCGATGAATTCATGAAAAGTATCTATGGTGTTGTAAGTTGACCACACCTTGTTGACGGGGTGATAAGCCTCAACCACCTTGTTGGGGGGTGCTATGCCCATACTATCATATTGAGGGGCATATACCTCAATCTCCTTGTATAGGGATGGTAAGCCCGTACTACCATATTGATAGGTAGATATCTCAATTACCTTGTTGGGGGTTGGTAAGCCCGTACTAAGAATTGAGGGGTAGATAACTCAATCGCCTTGTCGAGAGGTGGTATGCCCATACTACCAATTGAGGGGTAGATACCTCAATCACCTTCCAAGGAGGTGATAAGCCTTGCATTCCAAGTACTATTTTGCTTGGTCTATGATGATGGTCTCTTCCTACACAGGTATTATATTCTATACAAACATGTTTACTTCAAGCACTTGTCATGCATACCATGTTGTAACTATACTTATTCCTTGTCTATGATTATGCATTTTGGTTATGTTGTCTATCCCTTGTTGCATTGTATCCTACATACTTAGTACATTCAAACATACTAATGCATACTTTATGCCTAGATGATGTTACCATGTAGTAACCGAAGCTCCTCGCGATCGTCCTTCATGTGACTAGTTGTGATATCTTGAAGATAAGCTTGGTGAGTCCTCAATTTCGGGGACACAAGCTCTACTACTCTTGCTTATGTTATTTCTTTATGTTGAACTCTTGATACTATGAGAGTGAGCCCGAAAAGTGTCTTCTCCCTTGCTCAAGTCCATATATAGAAGTGTTGTTGGACAAGTGATGTAATTATACTATGTTCTTGACTCTTATTTGATCATGGTTAGCTAAAACTTCCCTTAGTCCCTTTATCCTTATTTTTACTCTCTTGTTATTTTTTATTTGCTTCCGCGATCAAGAATGTGTGAATGATATGTTAAGAGGCTTGTTTGGGTTTCCTTTGGGTTCCTCATTCGCCGTGTCATGTCTAGGGCCTAGCCTTGGGTCGTGATAAACTTGGTATCATAGCACTAGGTTGTTAGTGGTCCTCGAAATCCAACACGCCGCATTGATTAGAGTCTTGTTTATGGTTGTGAAGTGCACCACAACTATGAGTAAGAGGCTATGAGACGTGTTCAGAAATATTTTCCTTCTTCATGATCTATGTGGTGCTTTAAGGAGTAAAGTATGGCTTTTCCTTTAAAGAATATTCTTTGCTATTCTAGATCATGCCTATTCCAAGAGGAAGAAGAGCTCGTTCACCCGAGGAGCAACTGGCCCCTCCCGCTCCTCAAGATGTGGAAGTGGCCCATGAAGAGTTCCTGGATGCCATTACCATGTTGTCCCATGCCATGACTAATCAAATCAACCAAGGGGCCCAATCCCCTCATGCTCCCACTCCGGCCTCTAGGGTGGGGGATTTTACTAGAATGAACCCATCAGAGTTCCACGGGTCTAAGGTGGATGAGGATCCTCAAGAATTCATTGACGAGGTGTAAAAGGTGTTGTCTATGATAGGGTTAACTTGAAGGAGAAAGCAGAGTTGGTGGCCTACCGATTCAAAGGGGTGGCGTAAATATGGTTCACTCAATGGAAGATGGAAAAGGGGAATGGTGATGCTATCCCTTGGGAAGAGTTCAAAGCGATAATTCTTAACCTGTTCTTCCCTCTTGAGGTAAGGGAGTTCAAGATGATAAAATTTATGAATCTAAAGCAAGGGTCTATGAGTATGAGGGAATATGCCATCAAGCTCAACCAACTCTCCAAATATGCCCCATAATTGGTGGCCGAGCTGAGGTCTAGGATGAACAAATTTGTATCGGGTGTGTCCAACTTGGTTAATAAGGAGTGTTCTACCGCCATATTGATAGGTGATATGGATTTGTCCCGCCTCATGACATTTTCTGAGCAATTAGAGGGGGAAAATTTGAGGAAGAGAAGAAGTGGTGAGGCCAAGAGGGCCCATCGTGAAGGTGGATTCCAAAATCCCAAGGGTGGCAGGTTTCCTCATGGCCATAAGTTCTAAGGCCAAGGGTCTTCCAATGCTTCTAATAGAAGGTTTGCTAATGATACTAAAAGGTCCCAAGGTGGTGGTGGTGGGCTGCTGAATCCTAGGTGCCCAAGGTGTGAAAGAAATCATAGGTGGCCCATGTTTGAAGAATTCTAATGCTTGCTTTGGTTGTGGTGAAGTGGGCCATAAGGTGGTTGATGGTCCACGTGCACAAAACAAGAGTAGAGATGGTCGTCCACAAGGCCAAGGTGCAAATGCTAGTCCTAAGGAAGAGGCCAATAAGTGGGTGCTCCAAGGAAAAATAGGTTCTATGCTCTTCAAGAGAGACAAGGGTAGATGAGGTGGTCGATGTTGTCACCGGTATGTCAAAAGTTTTTGGTTTTGATGTGTACGCATTGATAGACCTGAGTGCCACTCATTCTTCTATTATTTCTTTATTTGCTAAGAAGCTTCATGTTAGCCTCGAATTGTTGTGTGAACCTTATGAAGTGTCTACCCGCGTTGGTGAGTCTATTGTTGCTAAAAATATCTATAGAAATTGTCCTGTATTCATTTTGCATAAAATATTTCCTTGTGATTTTCTTGAATTAGATATGGTGGATTTTGATGTCATTCATGGGATGGATTGGTTGCAAGCACACTATGCTTCTATTGATTATAAAACCCATAGGATCAAATTCCAATTCCAATGAATCTGTCCTTGAGTGGGAGAGTCATGATATAGTGGTCAAGGGTATATTCATTTCTTGCATTAAGGCCCAAAAGTTGATTTTAAAGGATGTCTCTATCATTTTGTGAGGGTTAGGGATGTTGAGTCTAGAGTCCTTCCTATAGAGTCGGTTTCAGTGGTTAATGAGTTCCTTGATGTCTTTTCCGATGAGCTTCCTAGTGTTCCTCCCAACAAGGAAATAGATTTTGGTATCGACCTTCTTCCCGATACTTAACCCATTGCTATTCCCCCTTACTGTATGCCCCAGTGGAGTTAAAAGAGTTGAAGGAGAAATTGAGGGATTTGTTGGAGGAAGGATTTTATAAGGCCTAGTCAATCACCTTGGGCTGCACCACTGTTATTTGTGAAGAAGACAGATGGTTCTCTTAGAATGTGCATTGATTATCGACAACTTAATAGGGTCACCATAAAGAATAACTACCCTCTAACAAGGATTGATGACATTTTTGACCAACTTCAAGGGGCTAGTCATTTCTCTAA
This sequence comes from Solanum clarkiae, assembly GCA_011800125.2. NCBI lineage: Eukaryota > Viridiplantae > Streptophyta > Magnoliopsida > Solanales > Solanaceae > Solanum > Solanum clarkiae. Next base: position 12,531 of record JAABOM020064883.1, on the reverse strand, counting down.
GATTGATCTTCAGTCTGGATATCACCAAGTGAAAGTGAGGGAGTGTGACATTCTCAAGACTGCTTTTTAAACTAGGTATGGGCACTTTGACTTTGTCGTTATGCACTTTGGGTTGACTAATGCACCAGATATATTAATGGATCTTATGAATAGGGTCTTTAAACCCTACCTTGACTTGTTTGTGGTGGTTTTTATTGATGATATCTTGATCTATTCCCATAGTGATGAGGAGCATGTGGATCACTTAAAGGTGGTGTTGCAAATCTTAAGGGAGGAGATATTATATACCAAATATGAAAAATGAGAGTTTTGGTTGAAAGAGGTTGCTTTCCTAGGACATGTAGTGTCCGGGGACGATATTAAAGTGGACCCTAAGAAGACGGAGGTAATTAGAAATTGGGCTAGACCTTTGAATCCATTAGATATTAGGAGTTTCTTAGGTTTGATGGGTTATTACTAGAGGTTTCTAAATGGTTTCTCTTCTATTGCTTCTTCCATGACTAAGTTGACCCAAAAAAGGCAAACTTTGTATGGACCAATGAGTGCGAAAAGAGTTTCCAAAATTTGAAAAATAAGCTTGTCTTTGCTCTTACCTTGTCTCTATCAGAAGAGTTGGAAGGGTTTGCTGTGCATTGTGATGCCTTGAGAATTGGTTTGGGGTGTGTTTTGATGAAAAATGGTAAGGTAGTAGCATATGCCTCTAGACAACTTAAGGTGCATAAGAAGAATTATCCCATCCATGATCTTGAATTGGTGGCCATGGTATTTGCTTTGAAAATTTCGCGTCACTACTTGTATGGTGTTCATGTTGATGTGTTTAATGATCATAAGCGTCTCCAATATGTGTTCACCCAAAAAGATCTTAAGTTAAGCCAAAGAACGGGGTTAGAGCTCCTTAACGATTATGATATAAGTGTGCATTATCACCTCGATAAGGCTAATGTTGTGGCTGATTCTCTAAGTAGGGTGTCTATGGGTAGTTTAGCTCATATTGATGATGGTGGCAAAGAGGTGGCTACAAAGGTCCATCAGTTGTCTAGATTAGGGGTTAGGTTGGATGAAGTTGATAATGGTGGTATAGTGGTTGTTGATGATTCTACTTGATTGAAGAGGTGAAGACAAAGCAAGATCTTGACCTTGCTTTGTTAGAATTGAAGGCCTTGGTAAGAGTGGTAAAGTGGAGGTTTTCTCCCAAGGGGGAGATACTGCCCTTAGGTACTAAGGTAGATTGCGTATGCCTAGAGTTGATGACTTGAGAAAGAAGATTTTGGATGAGGCTCATAATTCTTTCTATTCTATTCACCCCGGTTCTACAAACATGTATAGAGATTTAAGGGAAGTGTATTGTTGAAACTCCCCAAAAAGTGTTCAAAATGTTCCTTGGAAATACTCATAATTATAATATCCATATATCTTAAAATCTGTGTGTGATATTGAAAATCTGACTTCATATTCTTTATTATCGGGAAAAATTGAGTGGGCAATGGGTATAACCCGAATTTTAGAGGCCTCGTAGCAAAAAATGAATTTCGCCAAAATTTCAATTTTCAGAAGTTGTTCGCGGAGCCACCGCGGATCAGTGTTATTTGTTGCCAAGTTTTTCTGTTTTGGCCTAAGGCTTTGGTGCCTTTGGCCTAAGCCTTCCTATGCATAAAAATACCTATACTTAGTCATTTTTAAACCCCATATAATTCAAGACACTCTCAAAACCCGCTCTAACACTTAGCCAGATATTTCATCCAAAATCAAGTGTCTTAAACTCATTTCCATATCACAAGAATTTCATTCAATCTTTAAGTTCTCATTCAAATCTTTTCAAGGAAATCTCCATAGTTGAGGTATGTAGGTTCCAACCATAGGGTCCTTTCACCAATGGTGCTCAAACTTCCTCTGTATGCAAATTACATGTTTTCAAGTTGATTTATCTATGGGCACTTCTTATTATGAATTTGACTATGAACAATGTTGGTGTTTCATAAAATGTTGACTATTTAAGCATATTTTGAACTATGAATCTATGATCTATGATGAAATTTGATGAGGGGTTTCAATATATCTTGCATGAGGGTATTATAAAGTGTTGGTGGGTTGATTTACCTTGAGTTTTCTCACATGATTTCACTCGTGAATTGCATGATTTTAAAATAGCATTACGAACCCACTAAGTGTTTGATAAAATATCCGGTTAAGGATTCTTGAGTTATGGATAGTCCATGTATGGCTTATGAGTCAAGTGACTTTATGGTGATTAAAGGAATGTATGTTTGCAATGAATTCATGAAAAGTATCTATAGTGTTGCAAGTTGACCACACCTTGTTGAGGGGGCGATATGCATCAACCACCGAGTCGGGGGGTTCTATGCCCGTACTACCATGTTGAGGGGTATATTCCTCAATCTCCTTGTCGAGGGGTGGTAAGATCATACTACCATGTTGAGGGGTAGATACCTCAATCGCCTTGTCGGGGGGTGGTAAGCCCGTACTACCAATTGAAGGGTAGATGACTCAATCAGCTTTTTGGGGGTGGTGTGCCCGTACTACCAATTGAGGGGTAGATACCTTAATCACCTTCTAACAAGGTGGTAGGCCTTGGATTCCAAGTAATAGTTTTCTTGGTCTATGATGATGGTCTCTTCCTACACATGTATTATGTTCAATACAAGCATGTTTTACTTTAAGCACTTGTCATGCGTGCCATGTTGTTACTATACTTATTCCTTGCCTATGATTATGCATTTTGGCTATGTTGTTTGTCTCTTGTTGCATTGCATCCTATATACTTAGTATATTCAAATACACTAATGCATACTCTACACCTATATGATGTTACCATATATGAGATAGAGCTCCTCACGGTCATCCTCCACGTGGCCAATTGTGATATCTTGAAGATATGATTTGGTGAGTCCTCAAGTTCGGTGACACTAGTTATACTACTATTGCTTATGTTATTTCTTTATGTTGAATTCCTGATACTATGAGGGTGAGCTCAGAAAGTGTCTTGGCCCCTGCTCAAGTCTATTTTCAGAGGTGTTGTTGGACTAGTGATGTAATTATGCTATGTTCTTGACTCTTATTTGATTATGGTCAGCTAAAACTTCCCTTTGTCCCTTTATCCTTATTTTCACTCTTTTGTTGTTGTTTAAGTACTTCCATGACCAAGGATGTCTAAATGATATGCTAAGAGGCTTGTTTGGGATTTCTTTGGGTTCCTATTTGCCGTGTCACGTCTAGGCCCAATTCTTGGATCGTGACATTGGTGGAGTGGTATAAAGAGAGATATTGCTAAGTTTGTGTCAAGTTGACATAATTGTCAACAAGCGAAAGACGAACATCCAAGGCCAAGTGGCCTAGCCCAAGACATAGAGATTCTTACTTGGAAATAGGAAGAGATTAACATGGATTTTGTGGTTGGGTTTCCTAAGACTAGAACACATTTTGACTCCATTTGGGTTGTGTTTGATAGAATGACAAAGTCAGCTCATTTCCTACCAGTTAAGACTATTTATGGAGCCAAAAATTATGCCAAATTGTATTTTCATTGGTTCGTTAGATTGCATGGGGTGCCTTTATCTATTATTTCGGATCGTAGTGCTCAATTCGCTTCTCACTTTTGGAGTTCCTTCCAAAGAGTACTTGGTTCCAAGGTTAAGCTTAGCATGACCTTTCACCCTCAAATAGATAGCCAAGCCGAGAGAACTATCCAAATTTTTGAGGATATGCTTAGAGCTTATGTATTGGAGTTCTAAGGGTAGTTTAGATAAACATATTCCTCTCATTGAGTTTGTTACATCAATAGTTATCACTCGAGCATTGGTATGGCTCGTTTTGAGGCTCTTTATGGTAGGCATTGTAGGTCCCTGATTAGATGGTTTAAGGTGGGGGAGATGGCTTTGTTATGTCCGGATCTGGTTATGGAGGCCATGGAGAAGGTATGGTTGATAATAAAGGGATTGAACACAGCCCAAAGTCAAGAAAAGTATCATTCCAGTGTGAGGGGAAGGGATCTTGAATTTAAGGTTGTGAGTGGGCCTACTTGAAAGTCTCACCCATGAAGGGTGTGGTCCAGTTTGGCAAGAAGGGTAAATTGAGCCCAAGGTTTGTGGGTCCTTGTAGAGTGTTGAGGAGGATTGGTAAGGTGGCCTATGAGTTGGAGTTTCCCATTGATATGAATATGGTTCATCCGGTCTTCCATGTGTCTATGTTGTGAAAGTGTGTGGGTAACCCAAGTACTGTTGTAACTGTGGATGTTGTGGGTGTGGTAGAAGATAATTTGACTTATAAGGAGGTCTCGATAGAGATTTCAGATAGACAAGTGAAGAGGTTGAAGAATAAGGACATAGCTTCGGTCAAGGTTATTTGGAGAAATCAACAAGTTGAAAGTGCCACATGGGAAGCTGAGGCAGACATGCAAAAATGATATCCATATCTCTTCCGCTCTACTCAAGCCTAAGGTACTAATTGAAGTCCTCTATATAATTCCAAGTCTTAAGTTTTAGCCCTTATGTCATTTTCATGCATTCATGTTTATGTTGACAAGTTTATGGTGATTTTTGACACTTATGTTGAGATTTTTGAAAATGGTGTTAAGTGCATTCTTGCATTCATGTCAGGTTGAAATAATCATGATTACTTCTCTTGTGTACACTTCTTTGACATTTGGGGATGAATGTTCCCAAGGGGGAGATATTGAAATGCCCCCATAACGCCCGAAAATGTGCCTTGAAAATGCCCATATCCGTAATTTCCATATATCTCAAAATTCCATTCGTAATATCGAAAATCTGACTTCATATTCGTGATCAGGGGGTAAAATTTAGTGGGAAATATGTATAATCCCGATTTTAGAGCAATCGTAGTGAAAAATAATTTTCCAAAAATTTTCTTATTGAGTGTGCATCCGCGACCAGGCCGTGACGCGGACTAGGCGTAGATTAGTGTATTCTTGTCCTGTGAGATGGCTTCACAATATGAACCTATCACAGAGTATTGTTAGAACTTCCTTCATTTTTCATTTCTGCCCAAGGGCCTTGGGGTCTTGGCCCCATGCCCACACTTGCGTGAAAACACCTATACTTAGCCATTTTTCAATTCTATATTACTCAAGACCCTCTCAAAACCTTCTCTAACACTTCACCAAATATTTCATCTAAATTCACATGTCCCAAGATTAATTCCAGATCTCAAGAACTTCATTTAAGCTTCAGGTTCTCATTCAAATCTACATCAATGAAATCCCCAAATTTGAGGTATGTGGGTTTTATCCATTTGGTCCTTTCACCCATGATGCCGAACCTTCCTTTTTATAAAAATTATATGTTTCTAGGTTGTGTTGCTTATGGTATTACTCATTGAGGATCATGATTATAAGCAATGTTGGGGTTTCATGAAATATTTATTGAAAACACATGTTTACCTATTTCAACCCTATACTATAAGATGGTTTGTCTATTGTGACTATGCATGTTTTGAGCTATGAAACTGTGATCTATGATGAGATTTGATAAGGGATTTCAATGTATATTATATGAGGGTTTTACCATGAGTTGGTAGGTTGATTTAGATTGAGCTTTAGCATACTATTTCACTCTTGAATTGCATAATTTTGAACTAGCATTGCACACCCACCAAGTGTTTGATAAAATATCTTGATAAGGATTCTTGAGTTATTGATGATCTAATGTATAGTCTATAAGTCAAGTGATTTTATGATGATGAAGAGGTTGCATGTATGTATTGAATTCATGAGAAACATCTATAGTATTGCAAGTTGACCACACCTCGTTGGGGGGGGGGAGGGAGGAGGGAGGGGTGACATGCCCATACTACCAAGTCGAGGGGTATGTACCTTGACCACCTCATTAGGGGGTGACATGCCTGTATTACCAATTCAAGGAGTGTGTACATTGACCACCTCATCGGGGGGTGACGTGCCCGTACTACCAAGTCTAGGGATATATACCTCTCCCACCTCGTCGGGGTATGCATGCACGTACTACTATGTCGAGAGGTATGTACCTTGACCACCTCATCGGGGGGTGACATGCCCGTACCGCCACGTTAAGGGGTAGGTACCTCAATCACCTTCCAAGGGGGTGACATGCCTTGTATTAGATGTAATAGTTACTTGGTTTATGAATATGCCCTCCTATCACACGCGTATTATGTTCTATACAAGTCATATGATTTACAAGCATGTTTCACATCAAGAATTGATCGTGCATGCCATATTGATATTATACTTATCTCTTGCTTACAATTATGCATTTTGACTAAGATGGCTATGTCTTGTTGCATTGCATCCTACATACATAGTACATTCAAATGCACTAATGCATACTCTATTCCTACATGATGATACCATGTAGGAACCGGAGCATCTCATGATCATCCCCCATATAGCTAGTTTGGCATCTTGAAGATAAGCATTTGGTGAGTCCTCAAGTTCGGGGGCACTAGCTATTGTAACTCTTACTTTTGTTATCTCTTTATATTGAACTTTGATACTACAAGGGTAAGCTCAAAAAGTGTCTTGTCCCCTGCCTAATCTATGCTAGAGGTGTTGTTGGAACAAATGATGTACTTATGGTTTGAGCTTTGACTCATCTGCGTTTCTATGCTATCAAAGATTTTCCTTAGCCCCATTTCCTCGTTTATACTCTCTTGTTGTTGTTAATTTGCTTCCACGACCAAGGATGTGTGAATGATATGTTAAGAGGCTTATTTGGGGTTCCTTCGATTTTCTTATTTGCCATGTCACATCTAGGACCCAGGCTTAGATCTTTACAAGAATCACAAGATTATAATTAGAAGATGAAATTAAAGTTTACAAATATTTCTCAAACTCCCCAATGTTTTCCTCTCCATTATCGTTGCTTCTCTTAAGAAAAATAACCTAAAAACATATTTATAATTTCTAAAATACAAACCCAAAAAAAAATAGGATAACCAGTTTGGCAGGTTCCATGAGGTACTCTACAGGTCGTATAATGATTTGTGGCTCGTAGTCAGGCTTTCATACTTTGTGGCTCTAGTTTTAGACTTGGCTTCTACAACACTCCTTTGCCACCCATAAAAGGTTTTACATCCCATAGGGGGTTTCATCCGATGAAATTTCTGCAAGTCTTCACTTTTTGATCCTCAAGGTATGAGACTTGGTCTATGACTTTTAAAATGTTTAATGACTCATCTACATGTTTAAACACTAAACTTCAGAAATCCACCTGACGTTGATGTACAGTCAAAATACAACACATTTGGTGCTTAAATCAATGGATTTTGTGAGTTTTTAAAGTGACCTTTTAGTGTTTTGATGTGTTTTTGTGTTAAGCTTGCAGAAAAATTAGGTTGACATGATTTTGGAGAAAAGTTGCAGAATTTGCTGAAGCATAGGCCTTATGAGCCCACCTACGAGTCGTAGCTCAAGCTACGAGTCATAGGGTGATGTCTTAGCAAGAATTAGAGACCAAAATTCAGAAATTTGCTAAGTGGAGGTCACCCATACGAGGCCATCATACGAGTTGTAAGTTACACTACGACTCATATAAGTGGACTCGTAGCAAGAATCATAGAGCCAAGATGTTGTACCAAAAACTAAAGACCAAGACTATGAGATCAGCATACGAGTCATAACTCAAGCAACAACTTATACCTATGGGTCATATCAGTTTAGTCCAAGATGCCACGAACCTGATATGAGACCCCGACTATGACTCGTAGGTCATCCTACGAGTCGTACCTACATAACTTATTAGATGCCAACTGTCTTTTGTGTGTAAATTCTATATAGAGTTTAAGTTAGGTTTTTAGCACGGGAGTTGGAGAAGAATTCAACAGACTATTGAGAAATATATTTTTGAAGCTTTTCTTAGTTTTTTCGATTAGTTTATTGTTCTCACTTGGATAACCCATTTTGGGGATTGCAAACTTTGACTTGTACTCATTATTGATCAATAAAGCTTGTGGGTTTGCAATTTGTGGCACCTATTTCCTTCATTAGTATTGGTAAAGCTGTCAACTATGTTTATTATTTGCATTCTTGTGTGTGTTTTCATAGCCTCGAGTAGCTAAAAACCCACAACTTGGGGTTGTGGGAACCATGGGTAGTTGACATTGAAATGACCTAGGTTTCTTTCATTTCTATGATTAGGGTTTTGCATGTATTATCTATTTCCCTTCATGATTATTGTTGTTTGGTGTTGGCCAACACCGAACCCCACCTACTATCACGCTCCCAACCAAGGTAGTGATGAATAGGAAAATGAAGTAGATGATATAAATCGATTGATATGTTCTCATTTAATTAACCAAACCTGATGAAGGGGAGGTTGATTGGGACTATTGGTATCGGTAAGTTGGCATGCCATGGTGGCCGACCAAGCACCATGGTTAAATTCGACCTTCACCTTCACAAGAGGGCTGGAAGAACCTAAGTTACTGTCCTGCATGCAAATCACCAATTATAGCTATGTTGTCTAGGGTAATCAAGTCAATGAACCATGGGGAACACAATTCCCAGGTTGTCCCCAAAATTGAGTATTTCCTTGCATTATAGTTAGTGTTTATTTTATTTTGTTTTTGAATCACAGAAACCCCCCCCCCCTATTTAGAGATTGTAGTCATAAATGTTACAAATGATTAGTGGTGACATCTTGTAATCAAGCCCTGTATTCCCTGTGGATTCGATCCTAACCTTGGTTAGGTTAATTGCTAACAACAACCGCTTTCTTATTGGAGCGTGAACATCATCAGAAATTATGGCTCTGTTGCCAGGGAATATGGCTAGGTTTTTATTTGATTCCACTATTAGTTAATTCTATTGTTGATTTCTAGAGTCTTTGGTACTTTTCTTTTCTTTTTCTTTTTGTTGTTTAATTTTATTTGCAGGGTATACTAGGTTATATGCCCAACACTAGGAGCCAAGGCAATCCCTTAGCTCTACTCAATTTGGAGATCTATCGACTACACAGAAAAATGGCTCAAGCGAATGAGGATAATAAGGTTGAGGAGGATATGCATATGAACAAGGATATGGAAAGAGAGGAGAATCCACAACAAAAGGGTAACGGGCCATAACTCAGACATTTCAATAAAAATGCTTATGGGTGGAATCAATATCGAATAAATCCTATGACTATGGATGTTACCAGTGCTATAGTACTACCAGTGCTATAGTATTACCTTCTCTACGAGCAGATACTAAGTTCAAGGTATCGAGTGGAGTGCTCCAAATGGTCCAAAATCGTGGTCTATTCACAGGGCTACCTTTGGAGGATGCCCACCTTCATCTTCAAAATGCGGTGTTTGTTTGCAAGATTATCATGGGTACACAAAATCTTTCTTTTAATGCTGTGCGTTTGAGAGTGTTTCCATTATCATTGACTGGCAATACATCTGTATGGTTGTCTGAGCTTCTTGCCGGTATGATCACAAGTTGGGATGAACTTAAGAGAGTATTCCTTGAAAGATACTTCCGAAGATCTAAGAAATTGAAACTCAAGGACCAAATCAACAACTTTAAGGAATTGCCCGGTGATTCTATTAGCACAACATAGGAGAGGTTTACTAAATGCTTGAGGATAGTCCCTGATCACAAGATTGTGGATGATGCCTTGGTTGAGACTTTTTATCGGGCACTTGATGAGAATAGTAAAGCTTGGACCGACATAATCATGGGTGTCATGTTCTTAGACCAACCTTTCACATTGATAGCCACAAGGATGGAGCAAGTGGTCAAAATAAATAGAGCATGGGGTCAATAAGAGCGGGGTGTGATGAAACCCTCTTGTGTAGTTAATACCAATAGTGAGCAAGCAAAGGTAAACAAAGAGATCATGGAACAACTTGCTCAACTTCGCACAAGTATGGACTTGGTGTTAAAGCAAAATCAAGCAAGTGTTATGGCGGTCACTCACCAACCTTCAAAGGCTCCTACCTATGATGATCCATTCTTTGATGAGGATGCATACTTTGTAAACAACCAAGTGGCGGGTTTCCAGAACAACCCCCAAGGATCTAATTAGGACTATTAGAGGCAAAGCTTCGAGAATCAAGGTCGGAAGTTCAACCATGATGGGATGTTTAGAGACAACCGGGGTGGATACTATGAGAGAGAGAGAGAGAGTGCCAGAAGGAGAATGGGGGAGAAGAGAGGGCTTCAGGAATAGTACTTATGTGCCACCACACAATCGTGATGCCGAATCAAGCAACTCCAGGATTGAAGAAATGTTCGAAAAATTGTTGAAGCAAGCTGACCATCAAGATGAAACTTTAAAGGGAATGAAAGCAGATATCTCAAGTATTGTCCAAAAGAGAGAGTTTCACGTGGTGGTGATCAAGCAACATGAACAACAATTTGGGCAAGTTTCTTTACAATTGAACCAACACAAAAAGGGAACATTACCTAGCAACACAATTCAAAATCCTTAGAATGAAGGGCATTGCATGGCAGTGATGGCTAGGAGTGGCAAGAGCCCCATAGATACTCCTTTGCTGGTAATGGTGGATGAGGTTAATTAAAAGGGTCTTGGTGATGAAGTCTCAGTTGAGGGAGAAGACCCAAAGATTGCTGGGATGCAACAAAAAGTGATAAAGGAGCAGGAGAAATTGAAATCAATTCCCAAACCTCCTCCTCCTTTCCCACAAAGTCTTAAGAGAAAGGAAGAGGAAGGTATATATTTAAACGCTTCCTCTTTATGTTGAAGCAATTCTCCATCAACATTGTCCTTTTGGAAGGTTTGGAGAAAATGCTTAGGTATGCCAAATATATGGATGTAGTCACCAAGAAACGCACTATGAGCCAAGAGTTCTCGCAAGAAATCAAATAATGTAGTGCAATTATGACTAAATGTATGGCTCAAAAAAGAGAAGAACCCAGTGCATTTACCATTCCTTATGCCATTGGAAATGTCGAGTTTGCAAGAGCTTTGTGTGACTTAGGAGCGAGCATCAACATAATGCCTTTTGCTGTATTCAAAAAGCTTGGCCTTGGTACTTCTACCCCGACAACATTGAGGTTGCTTAAGACGAATCGAACTATTAAAAAGCCTGAGAGAATCCTTTTGTATGTGCTTGTTAAAATGGATAAATTCATCTTTTTGGCAAATTTCGTGATCCTTGACTGTGAAGTTGATTTTATGGTGCCCATCATTTTGGGGAGAACATTTTTAGCCACTAGGAGAGCCCTAGTGGATATGGATTCAGGTTAACTATGATTTAGGATTAATGATGCAGAGGTCGTGTTCAATTATCGCCACTCCATGAAACACCAGATGAGTGCAAAAGTGCAGTGTGGACCCTCGATGATAGTTGATAAAGGATGCTGACAAAGTCGAGCCATGACGTTAAACTAGGCGCTTCTTCGGAGGGATCCTAAGCATTTTTGATAATTATTGGCTTACTTTTAGGTGTTTTTAATTATTGAGATTCTTAGGTAGAAGGTTTGAATTTGTCTTTATGATTGAAAGACATTAGTGTAGTTGTAATATTTTGGGAATTGTTGTGTTTTGAGATTTGGTTTGCAGGTGAAAATTGAAGTATTGAAGATCTAAAAGATGGCACTTGGAGCAACCTCTACGATCAGGCCTATGAGTCATAGTCCTCACTAAGACTCATAGTCATGACTCGTAGAGAGAATCAGTGAGTATCAGAAGTTGGCACATATACTACGAGCCAACCTTACGACTCGTAGGGTCCCCTATGAGTCGTAAGTGGGGTTCTTGGTGCCCAGGTATGATTCGTAAATATTTTCAAGTGTTGGGTTTGTTACGAGACCATGACCTATGAGTCGTAGGACAACCTATGACTCGTAGTTGGAGTCTCATAGCTCCGACCTGCAAAGTTTTAAAACTCGACCCAGTTTGCTTATATCAGGGGTCAAAATAAAATTTGACCCCTATTCTTAATCACAAACCCTAAATACGCGATGGAAAACCTAAATCTACCCTTACTTTCTCTTTTCCGAGGAAAATCTCCACCACCCACGTCATTTTCTGGCCAGGATTCTGGCGAGGTTACCAATTTCTAGGGTTTCAACTTGATTTTCAATTTTCATCACTTTAGTTCACCTCTATAATCAATTGGTAAGCTCCATGGTTACATTTTGCAATACTTTGTGGTGAATTTGTTCCCTGTATTAGTATATGTTTTGCTCGATTATGATAAATCATGCCACATAGTGAGCATTGAACGAGACTTGTAATCTAGGGCTTTCAGGCTTTGAATGGTTAAGTTTTGAATCTACTTGTGTTGAAATTCCTTAAAGGGTGATAATGATTGCACAATTTATGATTCTTTCATGGGATGTAGTGTGTGATTGTTGCCCGTACATGGTCAGAATAATTGTCGAAGTTGAAATTTAGGGGATATGTGTGTGATGCTTATGCTTCAACTTTTGGGGTTTGACTTAATTGATATGTATGACCATTGTATCCCTTTGGAATATGTTGTTAATGTCAAGTATGAGCTTTGAAAGTGTTTGGTTAGAATTATGCTTGATGTTCTATTAAAATAAATCGACCCTTAGGGGTGACT
>JAABOM020064874.1:0-41664 GCA_011800125.2 Solanum clarkiae | reverse complement strand
TGGCTATGATTGTTGGGAAATCAGTTAGTGTTTGTCGGGGTGCCCAATCGGCACCAGTCGCGGCCCTGGATTGGGTCGTGACACTATGCAACAGCTAAAATATGATTTTATCTTAAAAAATGCCTCAATTTAGACTTCTGACCTCACCAAATGAGTTCCTCACGAAAATCCTTCAGTCTAAACCCAAGAATCATTTCACTTGGACATGAAATACTCCTCATATTTATCTCCGAAGTTTCCAAAAATTTTATCCTAAAATCTATTCAAATTAGTAGCAAAAGTCAAATATTTACCTCAGATGGAGTGCCAATGATCAATTCTAACACTACCACGACATTCCTCTTGAAAATCCACATAAAATGAACCCTTGAATCACACAATTTGAGCTCCAAATGCTCAAGAAATTGCATACAAAGTTTCCAATGCAAGCTGAAAATAAAAGGTTGTCTTCATACAAAGGTTTGGTGCACCAGGGCACCAACAAATTATTTCTATTTTAAGGACCCCAATGGGGCGCTCGAAACTCATTCAGAACTCTGTATGCACTGATGAACATGCAACCTTAACAAATTTTACATTTCAGACTCAATGGCGCGGTCGAAATTACCATATGAGGTCGTTAGAACTAAATATGGGTCCCACTCTCATGATCATTTTTAGTTAATTCACCAAGAGATTCAGAATGATTCTAGAAGCCTAGAGAACTGAGCGAAGGGTCATTCTATATCAAACTCGATATTTCAAAATTGACCGCACTGTCAAAATTTTCATTTGGGCACGTTTTCTAGGAATGTTGATCAAAGTCAACCAGTGGACAATTTTGAAGGCTAAATTGCAAAACTCAATATAAATTCACACTGAAGGTCTTGGTTCTCGAGCAGACAATGCTTCTAGCCTAATTTGGCCACCCGCAACTGATAAAACTGTCAAAATTCTTTTCGAGCCTATTTACCTACTTTTTACATAAAAGTTAATTTTTAAGGGTATAAGACCTTCCAAATCATAAAAAATTGCACATCTCCCTAAAGAACAATCAGATAATCGAGCTACCAGTGCCAACAGGTCATAAATAATTTGGAGTCACTGTAGGAACACTCTAAACAGTAGAAATGATATAGTGTAGGCAAAATGACCTAGAAGGTCCTTACAACATCCATTACTTAAAATAATTTTCTTTCACAAAAGTAATGACAATCACAATCTTAAGCTCGAAAACATGAGGACGTCAGACCCGCATTCTTTGCTAGGACCACAAGCATTCCCGTGAAGCCAATGATGCCAGGATAGAGCTTCGGCTTGGAGAAAAAACCCTAACTTACTCTAGAAACTGCAGAAGTCTTCCAAATCCTTCTTAGTCTCCATGCTCCCCCATAGCTATACAAGAAATACCTGAAATCGGTAGAACTACCCGAGAAAACCAAAACCAAGTCGAGATTGCCAAGTTTAAAAATATAGAACAATAGAAGAACTTAAATAGTTCTACCATTACAAATACCTACCTTAACTCTAAAATTCAACATCTCTACCTATTAGAAGCATCATGTCGATCCCTATTTATTCTGAACAATCCCAATGCAGTCTGTGTCTTATCCATCAACCTCACATTACCAGTTTATGACGAATCATATCCAAACTCTAAATATTATAGAACCAAATGATTGGCATGAAGAATTTGACTTAGAGTAAAAGATAAAATCATGCTTTTTCCCAGAAAATATTCACTAAGGCTGACATACTACTTCCTAAACTAACCAACCTGTTCTCACAGTTAAGCACCCCACTGACGACCATGTTTCATCAGACTCTACTCAAGTGACCACTTATCACCCAATAGACTTCTAGGAACTGACATTGTAGGCCCATAAGCTGATGCTCCACTGAAATCAAGTTAACTGCTCTAGTCTAAGATCTACTAAGCATGAAAGTAACAACAAACACACAACAATTGCTCAGAGGTGACCCCACCAATACTGACTCCACTCAACTAACATTGTAAATACCAAACATAACAAAACTAATAATTTTGAGCTAAGGTACCCCCTTTTGATGCTAATCCCTCTACTGTAATCTAGGAATAGTAGGTCGAAGCCAATGATATGCTTTGTCAAAAGAGTAGTAACAACCCGATAATGCCAACTCTAATCAACTAACTCCGCGACTAACAAGCATGCCAAATGAAGCTTCTGTAGGACAATCATGAGTTTGAAAACTCCATGACTTACTTTGACCTCATCTCGAAGATAAACAATTTAAGCAACTCATCCCTTCAACTGGCCCCCAACCAAAAGCCTAAAGTAACCATAGGACATTCCCATTTTGTTCTAATTTATTATCCTTGATATTAAAGGCGATCAGTTCTACAATTTCAAAATAGAGTGAATAATATGAATCCAGGGTAACCTTTAAGACTATTAGAACTTATTATCCTACCAAAAGGCCACACCTACCAACACAACAACCACCAAACCAAGTCATTCACTACTAACAGAAATCTACTACTAAACTAGGGCACATATACAATCCAAGCAAGATAACCACGAAAATCACACAAGAGTCAAGGTAGGGCCTAAGTACTTGGATTCATCTATGAAAATTACTATTTTACCCTTTCGTAAGTTTCTTTAGTCCTACATTGAATGATTTGAATTGTTAGAACTGAAATCTTGAGTTTTAAAAGTTGAAAAATATGAGTTTTGGTCTTTTTTGAAAGTTTAAGTTGTTAGAAAAGTGAATTTTTGTGTTATTCTAAATTTCAGAGGTCGAATTTATGATCTGTTGATTCCATTAGCTCTGGAATATTTATACTAAACTATAGGAAGTTGCAGAACTGAATTTGGAGTTAAAATGAGGTTTTAGGCTCAAAGTTGTGAATTTAGTCATTTTCGGAACCAAAGTTTGACTTTGATCAACATTCGAAGTTCGGAAGCTCATATAAGAATTTCAATAGTTCTAATAGTTCTGGATGGTGAAACTAACACTAGAAATGGTCTCCACATAATTTTTGGTGTTTTCAAGGGAAGTTTTTATATTTTGAGTTTTAAACTAGTTTATTTGACTTGAATCGATAAATGTGGCGAGAAGGCCTTAAAAATAATTTATGATGATTCCATTGATTCGGATTGTTATTTTGGTATTGATGCATATAAAGTCTATGAAATTCTAATTTCATATGAGTTCCAAATACCTATTCCGAGTTTGGTTGAAGATGTGAGTTTGCTGGTGCATTGTTTTTTGGTGCAGGGATACTTTCTACTCCGTGTTGGCAGAGGAGCCTCCATGTCTGTAGAGGTTTTAGGAGTTTTACACTCTATGATCGTGAGAACTTTTCATAAGGTTTTAGGAGTTTTACACTCTATGATCGCGAGAACTTTTCATACCTGGATAGTTTTAAACTCAAAAAACACCATTTTTAATCTATTTTTGAACTTCTAAGCTTTTTGCAGCGATTTTGAAGAAAGATTTTCAAAGATTTGTGTTGGGTAAGTATTTCTAACACTAAACTAATCCTTTTTCATGAGTTTTATCTTGATTTTATCCTTGATTTTATGAAATTAATCACCCAAAATTGGAGGTTTTGGACTATGTTTTCCAAACTTTAACTATTTATTTCTCATTCAATTTAAACTTGATTTTAATGAGATTTTTTCCATGAACTCTATTTTTCTAGAAGAACATATTCCAAAATCAATTTCCAGATTTGACACTTTTGAATTTTAGCCCTACGTTTGACCATTTTCCCCTAAGCTTAAAATATGCCAATATGGGTGTCAAAATGCAGATTTTGATACATAGTATCCAATTTTTTTAATAGTGGTTGATTGATCCGTGGATCATTTGGAGGCTTGAGTTGATTGAAAGCTTGTTCGAGTGCAATTTTGGCATCAAGGTAGGTTCGACTAACCTTTTGGGACTGAAATTGAGTTATTGATCTTTTTATGTGATAATTGTAAGATTTAGATAGATAATTCTGCAATTGAGTTGTTGTGTCAAAATGATGATGGAAAGTGATCCCAGTTGAGCTGAATTATGGTGTAATCTTGATCTTATTGATGAATCAAGTTAAATTATGATGAATTGATGAGGATTTAAGGTATAATGTGACTAAATAAGTCTTGTGTGACCAATTGGGACGAGTAAGGTTTGGTATTATTGATATACTTGTATTGATAGGTCGAGATAGGTCTGGCATCATTATTATACTTGTATATTTGGGATGAGTCAGGTCCGATACCATGGTCATACTTACATATTTGGGATGGATTGGACCCATAATATTGATATTCTTGCATACTTGAGACGAGTTAGGTAACATTCTCGATTATTGATATAATTGTGATGTTCTAGAATATTATGATGGTTTGGGCGTTAGAGCGACACTTGATATTATTCCTTAAGTGCATATGCTCTGTACAAGTTATCCCTGTTGTGGTGCTATTTATATGTCTATATATATAATTGGGTTGCACTGTTGATTTATATCTATTGTGTGTGGCTTGTAACGTCCCTTGATCCGAGTAAAAGGCAAGGGCATTATAATTCATGTTGGAACCACCCCCTTGACCCTAGCATGAGGCAAGAGTAAGAATCATTCCTGTCATGTATTGACCATGGGAAGGTGGCAAGGACCTGGCATCATATTATTACTTGACCACGGGCAGGAGGCAATATTTTGGAATACTGATATTACTTGATCACAGGTAGGTGGCAAGGCTATAATACCCTTGGTAGTTAGCATGACTAGTTATGCATTATATTTCTTGTTGTGGTTATATGACATCATGGATTCTTGAGGACAGTTTAGCTTATTACTATGGTACGTGATATATATATATATATGTATGTATATATTATGCAAACCTTTTTGGATGCAGTGATAACGTTCTTCGTTATTATATGCTTGATTCGATTTCTCTTACCTAGTCGATTGAACCTACTGGATATATTTTGGTGTACTCATCCATACTTTGTTTCCTCCCAGCAGGTCGAGCACATTGTTCAGGATAGAGTAATTTATCATTCTATCTGAGTATTATCGATACCATCCAGATCTTAACGATGTGGCTCAGACTTCGAATCACCATAGATTTTTGGATCTTCTTTTCATTTTTTAATATTTCAAACTATGTATCATACCTCATGAGACAATATTATATTTGCTTTTGAGATAGTTGTATTTACTCTTCAGTACCATTTTAGATGCTTTTGTACTCGTGAATCCAAGTTTTGGGAGATTTCTTATATCTTATGAGTTCATTTCTGCTTTATTTATCTTTCCTTAATTGCGATCTGCTTTGGGTTGTGACAAGTTTGGTATCAAAATTCTAGGCTCATTGGGCTCATTAATCAAGAGCAGGGTGTCTAGTAGAGTCTCGCGAATTAGTGTGTGAACGTCCACACCTATTTTTGTGAGGCTACGGGATACTTGTTAGGAAAAGTTTTCAAATCTTGCTTCAATTTGTGCGTTCCTTTTTATCACCTATTTTAAAAGTGTCTAATCTACTCCTTCTGCACAGATGCTGACTACCAGATCTTGTCGATTAGTGGGAGAGCCCGAGGCAACTGATTTGGCTCCCACCCATGGTTGAGATAGAGTTCGGGGTAAGACCAGGGGTAGATGGCATGTTAGAGTGGAAGCTCCACATTGAGGGAAGACTAGATCAGCTTCTCTAGAGCCTGTTCATGAGCTAGAGGGGCCTATGGATCCTATTCCATCGCCTTCAACCCCAGAGACTACACCTTCGGTTCAAGAGTTACTGATGAGGTTATTGGCTAGATTAGAGGGATCATCTCCAGCCCAACTACTATTGGGATACTGGTTTCTGCCACACTGGTTGGTCCTTCTATTGCTACACCGGAGCTAACTATGATTCATGTGGGTCCTTCTTAATCTCCACCTGACTCTCCACGACTGTTACTACTCTACTTCAGGCATCTAAATTGAGTTCGAGTACTCAGCTTCAGAGTTTAGCTGTTGCTCCATCTATTGCACCTCCTTTTTTTTGGTGACACCATCTTCTACTAGCCTAGCATTGTCTACAGTAGAGCAGAAGACTTTAAGAGGTTTGTCCAGTTGACTCCATCGCAATTTAATGGCACTTTTGGTGATAGAACTTATGATTTTCTATTATAGTGTCAGGAATGTTTATGTAATCTAGCTATTCTTGAGTCGCATGGAGTTGCCTACACTTCATATCAGTTCAGCGGCCTTGCCAAGGAGTGGTGGAGGCTAGTGGTAGCTCGTCGACCTGTTGGATTTCCAGTTATGACCTAGGGACAGTTTGTTGAGATATTCTTAGAGAGATTCGTTCCTACAACCTTCGAGATAGCCACTGATATGAGTTTGATAGGCTATAATAGGGATCTAGGTCTGTTTCTGACTACGAGGCTAGATTTTATGCCTTATCCAGATATTTTTTGTCTAGAATTCCTCCTGAGTTTGAGAGGATTCCACATTTTGCCAAGGTCTTAGTAGGGTATCTATAGGGGTCTATAGCTTTCTTGGTTTTAGCTGGAGATATATTCCAAAGTGTTATGGATCACGATAATAGAGCATATCAGGAAGGATATACAGGGTGGCGGGAAGAGGTTTCGTCAACATGGGCAGTTTAGTTGGCACTCACAATAGGATAGAAGGATTCAGAGGCAGAGCCATCAGGGCCAAGCAGTTTAGTGAAATTACAATAGCTAAAAATCTAATGTCTGGTGCGATAACTTTCCTTCTCCGCATTCATGGATCGGCCTCCACGTTCACTGAGGGTAACTCTAATTGACCTATACATTCGCTAAGATAGTCTTCGCATTCATGGAGGTAATCTCTCTTTCATCCACATTTGTAGATTACTCTCCGCATTTGCAGAGGTGTTTCATCCCTGATCAACCTTTAATTTAATAAAATCCTCCATTTTCCACTTTTTTCAACATTTTCAAGCTTTGCTGGGTGATTGTTGAAGAGATTTTATGGATAAAATTGGGTAAGTGTTTGTATCATTAAATTAATTAATTTCCATCACTCTTGAATTTTCTAATTTTGGATATTTAAAATTGGGTTTTCCGTGTCTTTGAATTGAATTTCTTTAATTATTGATTTGTCCCTCAATTTGAACTCGATTTTAGTGAGATTTTCACCTACGAACTTCTTTTCTCGGGTAGAATCATAATTTCTAGTCAATTTTTAGATTCGATAACTTCAATTTTTACCTATAATTTTGACCATTTTTCTTCTAAGCCTAATTCGTGCTAGTATGGATGTTCAAGTTCATCTCTTGATGCGTATAATCAATTCTTATTAGTGGTTTGTTGATATGAGGTCATTTTGTTGGCATAGAGCTACTGAAAGCTTAGTTTGAGTGCGATTTCGGTATTAACGTAGGTTCAGCTAACCTTTTTAGGGCTGAAGTTGAGTTATTGGATAGGTTTATTTGATGATTATAAGATTTAG
Source organism: Solanum clarkiae (assembly GCA_011800125.2). NCBI lineage: Eukaryota > Viridiplantae > Streptophyta > Magnoliopsida > Solanales > Solanaceae > Solanum > Solanum clarkiae. The sequence continues at coordinate 34,226 of JAABOM020064874.1, read as the reverse complement.
GATGTTTCATGAGTAATTAGATTGATATGACAGTGATTTGGTGAAAATGCTATAGCTGTTATACTGAAATTGGAGTAAATTGTGATTTTATTGGTAAATTGAGATGAATTCTTGAGATTTGAGATATTTTGAATGTTATTAGGATAATTTAAGACTTGTGACAACATTTTTGGGAATTTTTATGATAATTTGATTGTAATTTGAGACACTTTTGAGAATTATGTGCATATTTTGGGACTTGCGAAGTCTGATATTATTAGTATACTTGGTTATTGGTGAGAGTATGATGATTTGAGATACTTTAGTGATTTATGGTACCAGTTGTGACTCTTGGCATTATTCCCTGACTATATGATGGATATTTATCGGTGTTCTTGTTATACTGTTATTATATACCTTGATTTGTGTCAATGACATGCATTCATCTCGTATAGCATTTGTACTACCCTTTGACTATGCTGAGGTGGCAAGATTGAGATACTGTACCAATTTTTATAAAACTCCTTGACCACGCTGAGGTGACAAGGGTTAGATGTATCATTTTTTGAGATATTGTACCACCTTTTCTAAAACTCTTTGACCATTCTGAGGTGGCAAGGGAGGGATTGTACCACTTTTAAAACCCTTTGACCATGATGAGGTGGCAAGGGAGAGATTGAGATATCGTGACACCCCCTGACCATGTAGAGAAATTCTAGTATATGGTCTGACAAGACCCCCATGGGTTCTACCTTGTAGTCTTAACTCGATAGATGTACACACCAGCCTTGTGACTGTCGTGATTCCACCTATGCATTGCATTCATATATCATATTTGCATTGCATAAGTGATTATTATTGCTATCCTATTCTGCTTTTACCTATATATATATATTGTGTACTAACCCTTTTATTGCAGGTAATAGGATTCACTGTTATTGCATGCTTATCTAATTACTCCTTACTAGTCGGTTGAACCTACTACATTTTGGTGTACTCACCTCTAATATATATCCTCCTTGTAGATCGAGCACAGGAATTCCCCTGTTATCACTACCCCAAAATTCAAGTGTGATGACACTCACCTAACTCACTAAGGTGAGTCAGCATAACCCTAAACAATTCAATATAAGAATAAATGTGGAAGATAAACAGACTTGTAAGATAAATAGAATAAAACATCGAAACTACAACTATCCCGAACTTGTGTCACATATACAAGCCTCTAAATACAAACTACTCAAATGAAATATATGTCTCAAATATCTAATCCTCAGATAGAATATAGCATAATAATGGATTCCTTGAAGGCCTACTAGAGATATAAGCAACTACTACCTCATAAATGATCTGGAAGCAAGATACTGTGAGTTAGAAAAACTAGCTAGGAGGATCGAGATCGAAAACTACAAAAAAGTAGCAAGGGTGAGCACCAAACCACAGGGTACTCAGCAAATGGAGACTAATCTGAAGTAAAGTAATGAAGAATACTAGTAACTCCTTAACAACTAACCACATGCCACCGAACTACAAACCTAGACTCAGAAAAGTCCCAACACAATATGTACAATATAGAGAAGTCACATAAATATAGATATACTCATCACATAGCATCGCATCTCAAATGGGCCAACTATAAATAAGTCAAATGATACAATAGATGTCTAGTCTCGTAAGGAATTCATATAATAATAACAAGTAGGAGTGATATGAGATGGAGTGAATGCCATGAGATGTAAATAATGTGATATAATGTCAAATAATCATGATGCATTTTTATCTTATGACACTCACCCGCCGATTGCATCAGACCAAATCCCATGGGGGCCATACATGAACATGTATCCATCGGAACCATTTTTCTTCGGCATTTACTTTCATATCTAGCCAAAATCATTTCCCTTCGACTTTCTATTTCCTTTCTTTCTTTCTTTCTTTTTCTTGAGCAAGAACCATTTTTGTTTGGCTTTTTATTTCCTTGGATCATCAAGCAAGCATATAATAAAAGCACAATAGACATGTTCATGGCAATGAATGATGCAAGATGTCCATATGAATCATGTATTTCAATAATCAAAACCGAGTAACTCATAAGTACACAAGTATTCATAATATAATCCCGACCTCATCAAAATTTCAATGTACACATCAATTAATGCACAATTTACATGTATTAAAAATCCACAATTAATTCACGAGTCAAAATTTTCACCATATGAACAATTACCCAATTCAAAATCTCATGATTAAAGCCTATAAGGATATAATGCTACCTCAAAGTATTCAATTCCATACATATAGGAGAGTACAAGATTCAATCATAATTAGCAAAAGGTTAGAAGTCCACTTGCCTTAATCAAGTCAAATCCAAAGCTTCCCCTTTCTATGATACTTCGAACTACCAGAATTTTTTCAAATATAGCATCACAATCACTTAACGAATCTAATGGTATTAAAATTAACCAATTTGGATGAAAAGGGGAAAATGATGAAAAATCTCACGTCAGAAAAAGTAGTCAAAATCTGAAAATTAATACATGGGAATGTTTACCAAGTAATAACGAGTTCAACGGTGAAAATCATTTCAAAAAGGGAGTTAAAATGAGGGAGATATCATCAATCTAGGATTGGCTAACAAAGTCCAAAAAATATCCAAATTCTCTAATTAAACAAATTATTAGTTAAAAACACAATTTAATCGATGAAAATCTTCCTAAACCTCTCATACCTACGCTAGTCATCATCAGTAAAGGCAGCTAGTGGTGGAATCTCTATAATCGGTATTGCTAGTGGCTACTCCACCTGAACCTAGGCCTCAAGGACCTGCTACTGATCCTGAGGTTGAACCCTAACTCGATTCTGCGACATAAAAAATGTATCAGCTGGGCTACCTTCCTATCCCAAAGTCTCAAGTACACCCAAAATTCTCAATTATGTATCCTCAAGTAGTGGTGCTGCAACAAACTCATGAGGAACTTGCTTTTTCCTAGGCTCCATGACTGGCATAGAGGAAATATCCCCTCATAATTCTCACTAGTGCGGCTCATCAGCCCTGGCCTCTAGCTCATCCTCTAGCACAGGCCCTACCCCTAGCTAGGGTCTCGATACAAATATCAGGGGATGCCTTCCCTCATCCTGTAGCAGTAATAGCTTTAGTCCTTGCCATCTGTCAAAAGGACACATGACCACTCAACACTTAAACAAAACCCACACACGATTTGAGTAGAATGAAGTAAAAGAGAATTTTACAACAGTCTTCATAGCCTCTCAAGGATAAGTAACAGACGTCTCCATACAGATCCTCAAGACTCTACTAGACTGGGCTTGTACACATGTGAGACCTATGAACCTGGGTCTTTGATGCCGAATTTTCATGACCCAATGTTTGAGTATGATGAAACTCACCTGACCTGCCAACGCGAGTTAGCCCAACCCATAACAACTCAACATAAAAATAAAAGCGGAAGATAGAAATACCCTAATAAGATATACAACACAAGACATCGAAACTACAACTATCCCAAAACTAGTATCATGTGTACAAGCCTCTAAATACAGAATACTTAAATGAAAAACATGTCTTAAATATCTAGTCCTCAGATTGAACATAACATTAAATAGACTCCTCGAAGGCCTGTTGGAGATATAAGCAACTACATAACGAATGATCTGAAAGCATGATACTATAAATAAAAAAACTAACAAATAGGACCGAGCTTGCAAACTACAAAAATATAGCAAGGGGTGAGCACCAAACCATAAGGTACTCAGAAAATGGAGACTAACTTAAAGTAAAGCCATGAAGAACATAGGTAATTCCTTAACACCCAACCACATACTGCCAAAATACAAACTTGCACTCAGAATAATCTCAGCATAATATATATAATATAGAGAAATCAGACAAATATAGATATAGTCATCACATAGCATCACATCTCAAAAGTGCTAACTACGAACAATTCAAACTATACAATAGATATCTAGTCTCTAAGCAATTCATATAATAATAATAAGCAGGAGTGATATGAGATGGAGTGAATTCTATGAGATGTAAATAATGCGAAGCAATGTCAAATTATCCTGATACAAGTTTGTCCTATGATACACATTCGCCGATTTCATCAGATTATAACCTATGGGGCCAAATATGGACCATATATCTGCCAAAACTATTTTTCTTCGGCATTTACTTTCATATATAGCCGAAATTATTTCCCTTTGACTTTTCATTTCTTTTCTTTCTTTCTTTTTCTCTAGCTGAAACCATTTTCCTTCAGCTTTTCATTTCTTTGGATCATCAAACAAGAATATAACAGAAGCACAATAGATATGTTCATGTCAATGAATTATGAGAGATGTCCATTGAATACGGTATTTCAATTATCAAAATCGAGTAACTCACAAGTACACAAGTGTTCACAATATAATCCCAACCTCCTCACAATTTCAATATACACATCAAGTAATGTACAAATTACATGTATTACGAATCCATAATTAATTCACAAGTCAAAGTTTTTACCATATGAACAATTATCCAATCCAATATCACATGATCAAAGCCTACAAGGATATAATTATACCTCCAAAGTATTCAATTCCATACAGATATGAGTATACAAGGTTCAATCACACTTTAAAAAATGTTAGAAGTCCACTTTCCTTAGATAAAGTCTCGAATAAAGTCAAATCCAAAGCTTTTCACTTTCTACGATACTCTGAATCACAAAAATCTACTCAAATATAGTATTACAACCACATAATGAGTCTAATGACACTAAAATTAACCGATTCGGATGAAAAGGGCAAAATGATGAAAAATTACATGCTTAAAAAAGTAGTCAGAATCTGAAAATTAATAAATAAAAATGTTCTCCAAGTAATAAGGAGTTCAACAGTGAAAATCATTTCGAAAACTAAGATAAAACGAGAGAGAAATCATCAATCTAGAATTAGAAATCAATGTCTCAAAAATCTCCAAATTCTCCAATAAAATCCCAATATTATAATTTAACAACACAATTTAGTCAATGAAAATTGAAGAAATAGGTTTACACCCAATCGATTTTCTTTGAAAAACCTTGAAGTTCCCCTCTAAATGAAGCTTGAAATATTAAAAATGGTGAAAATTGAATAAATGTCATTATTTAAAACTGGACACTGTTTAGGTAATCTTTGTTCTCCATGAGCACGAAGACCAATAATCCCCCTAAGCTCTATGAAGGTAGAGTGGCCTTCTGTAAACACGAAGGCATCACTGCAAGAGCTCTGTGAACATGGAGACACCCTCCACAATCGTGGAGGTCAGGCATCGTAACCCTCCACAAATGCAAAGAACAACCTGCGAACCCAGAATAGTGATGTGATGCACCAAATTACAGCAATAGACTCAGTTAAGTCATAAAATGGACACTCGGGATCCGTTCAAAATCCCGTGAACATAAATCAAATATGAAACTCTACGAGAAACAATGTTCTATACTCAATAGAACCATCAGAATTTGAATTTGAGACATCCTTAGCTCGAAACCCGAGAAAAATTGTTTAAAGTAATTTCAAACTCAAAAACTCAAAATCATCATAGAAGCTCTGAAAATTGCAACAAATCCATTTCTAACGTTAGTTTCACTGTCCGGAACCACTGGAATTAGCAATTTTGATCGAGCCTCCGAACTCCAAATGTTGATCAAAGTCAAACTATGATCCAAAAATGACCTAAAGAATGCAACGTTAGGCCTAAAATCTCTGTTATAACTCCAAATTTAGTTCCACAAATTCTCCTAAATTTCCAATTTTAAGCTATTTAAAAATCTTTCTTTAGCAAAACTTCAACTTTTTACAAAGTTTTCAAAATTTGAATTTTAGATTTGACCAAAAATTACTCAAGGAAACTTTTGAGAAGGGCAAAATAGTAATTTGTATGAAAAGGCCGAATATGACCTCCGAGGTCATTACACCCGTGGTAGTTGATCCTATTCTATCAAAGTTCTTCTTCACTATCAGATTCAGTGATGAGGCTCAACTTCGAGTCACTATTTTTAATCAGACTATGTATTTCTTTTTTTAGATAACATTGTATTTACTCATTCATATTACTTAGAAGCTCTTGTACTCAGGACTCTAGATTTTGGGATTTAAATTAAGTGTTGTGATTGCTTTTATTTTGATTTTTTTCTTTAGTCGTGATCCAGTGTTGGGTCGTGACAAGTTAGGTATTAGAGTTCTAGGTTCATTAGGTTTGTAAGTCAAGAGCGGGGTATCTAGTATAGTCTTGCAAATCAGTATGTAGACATCCATACCCAACTTTGAGAGGCTACAGGGCTCTTCATAGGAAAAACTTTCAGTCTTGCTTTTATTCGTGCATTTCTTCATATCAACTATTTTGAAAGTATCCAATCTACTCCTTCTGTGCAGATACTGATTACTAGAGCCCGAACATCAGCGGGAGAGCCTGAGCCAACTGATTTTGCCCCCATCCATGGTTGAGGCAGGGTTTGTGGTAAGGCTAGGGTCATGGACGTGCTAGAGGGACAACTTCATTCAAAGGACAGGCTAGATCAACTTCTCTAGTGCCTGAATGAGTCAAAGGGACCCACAAACCATCTTCCACCATTATCAGCCCTTAAGCTAGTTTATAGTTTAAGAGCTACTTCCATGAGTGTTGGACAGAATGGAGGGAGCTTTTCCTACTCCTGTTATTCTTGATGCACCGACTTCTAAAGTGTTGACTGGCCCCCTACAACTCCAGCTAATCCACCTATGATTCATGTTGGTCCTTATCAGCCCAGTGATCTTCCTATGGCCTCTATTATTCCACCTCTGACTTCTTGACCGAGCACTAGTTCACAACTTCATGGATTGTCTACTGCACCACCTAGATTTATAGTGCTACCATCTTCTGCTAGATCTGCTATGTTTACTATCGAGCAGAAGAGTTTTGAGAGTTTTTTTGGTTGGCTCCCTCCAGATTTAATGGTACACCCCATGATAGGGCCTATGATTTTTGTCAAAGTTCCAAGACTAGTTGTTTAATTTGTCTTTCCTCAAGTCACATGGAATTAATTATAGATCCTATCAGTTCATTGGCTTAGTCAAGGAGTGGTAAAGGTCAGTTTTGGCTCGTTGACTAATTGGATCACCCGTTATGACCTAAGAACAGTTTACTGAGGTGTTCCTTGAGAGGTTCATGCCTTATATCCTCCAAGAGAGTCGTCAAGATGAGTTTGACAGGATTTAGTAGGGATCAATATTGATATCTGATTATGAGGCCAGATATCATGAGTTGTCTAGGTATGACTTATCTTGTATCCCTATAGAGTTTGAGGGCATTTAGCCTTTTACCAAGGGATTGGTGGGGTACCTTCAGGAGGCCACAACTTTTTTTATCTAGCCAGTGGTACTTTCAAGAGTGTGATGGATCACACCCATATAATGAGCGTACTAGACATGATCAACAGGGGCAGAAATAGATTCTGTCAATATGGCCAGTTTGGTGGGCACCCACCATGAGTTAGAGAGTTTTAGAGATAAGGCCATCAGGGTAGGGTAGTCCATGAGGCCATTCCAGCAATTGATAGTATTCATAGGTCTAGGCCTATTCATACAGGTGCAACCAGGTGTGGTGTTGTTTCAGGATACTCATATCAGAGACAAGTGCTCAGATCTTGCTATAGTTATGATGAGATTCGGTATTTGGCCATGCATTATCCTCTACATATTTCTTTCGCCTAACCTATAGGGTCCTAACCAGCTCGTCCAGCCCTAACACCAGCAGTCAGGGACACCTTTCAAGGCATGAGGGGTGGTACTAGAGGAGGTCGAGGCACAGTAAGAGGTGGAGTCCATGCAGGCCCATACACTGACGAGAGGTGCAGGGTATGTTATACAGTTCAAGATCGAGTAGAGGTAGAGGTCTTTGATTTAGTCATTACAAGTATGGTTCTGGTGTGCCATCATTTTTCTTCAGTTTTATTTGAGCTAGGATCTACTTATTCATATATATCAACCTTTTCCCATGGATCTTGATATTATACGTGTGCCCTTTGTTGAGCCTGTTTGTGTTTCCAACCTAGTAGGTGAGTCTTTAGTAGTGAATCAGGTGTATCGGGGTTGTGTTGTGGCTTCATAGGGAGAGATACGACTGCTAATTTTATATTGATTGATATGGTTTACTTTGATATGATATTGGTATGGATTGATTATCGGCTCATCATGTTATTTTTGATTACCATGTGAAGACAATGACTTTATGTTATCCAGATTTGCCTTAGCTAGTGTAGAATGGTGCATCTAGCTGTTAACCTAAGGGGGTGATTTCTTATATGCATGTCTGCAGATTTATGGATAAGGGATGTTTGTCATATTTGTCTCATGTTCGGGCTTATTCTTAGGAGTCACCATCATTGGAGACCACTAGAGTTGCGAGAGAGTTTATGGATGTGTTTTTGACTGATTTTGTTCCTCTGAATCGTGATATGATTTTTTATTGATGTTGAGCCGAGCACTAAGCCCATTTAGATTATCCCTCTATCGGATGGCTCCAGCTGAATTGAAAGAGCTAAAAAAATAGTTAGAAGATTTGTTGGAGAAAGGGATCATCTGTCCGAATGAATCTCCTTGGGGTGCTTCTATCTTATTTGTGAAGAAGAAGGATAGCACTATACGAATGTGTATTTATTATCATCAGTTTAACAAAGTGACCATTGAGAACAAGTATCCTTTGCTTTGTATTGATGATTTATTTGACTAGTTGCAGGGTGATTTGATGTTTTCCATGATTGATTTGAGGTCCGAATATCGCCAGTTGAGTGTTTAAGAGTCTGACATCTCGAAGACAACCTTCAAGAGTCGTTGGCCATTATGAGTTTGTAGCTATATCCTTTGGATTGACGAATGTTCCAACCACTTTTATAGAGTTGATAGACCAGGTGTTCAAGCCTTATCTAGATATATTTGTGATTGTATTTATTGATGATATCTTGGTTAAATCCACGAGTGAGTCCGACCATGTACAACACCTGAGGACTGTACTTCAGAGGTTGAGAGAGGAGAAGTTATATGCCAAGTTTTCAAACTATGAGTTTTGGCTCGAGTCTGTGCCTTTCCTTAGGTATGTGGTGACCAAAGATGGTACTGTGGTAGATCCGACCAAGGTAGCAACACATTGTGAGTGGGTTAGGTCAACATCCATGACTAAGATATGGAGTTTTATTTGTTTGGTTGGGTATTATCGGCATTTCATATAGGGATTCTCTTTTGTTGTAACTCTTTTGACTAGATTTACTCAAAAGGATGTGGCTTTTTAGTAGTCGAATGAGTGTGAGGCAAGATTTCAAAAGCTCAAGGATTTATTGACCTCATCACCTATTATTGCTTTGCCTGAGGAGGGAATGCCTTTTGTGGTGTATTTTGATGCTATTGTAGTGAGTTTGGGTGGAGTATTGATGCATAAGTGGAAGGTGATAACATAAGCTTCAAGGCAGTTGAAAGTGCATGAGAGAAACTACCCTATGCATGATTTAAAGTTGGTTGCAGTGGTTTTATTATTGAAATTATCATAGCATTAACTCTATGGAGTGCATTGTGAGATCTTTACCAATCACAGGAGTCCTAAATATATCTTTTCTCAGCTTAATTTGAACATAAGACAGTGTAGGTGGTTGGAGTTGTTAAAGGAGTATGATATCTCTAGCCTATATCACACAGGCAATGTGAATGTGGTGGCAGATACTTTAAGCCGAAAGGCCTCTAGTATGGGGAGTTTGGAATTCTTAAGGGTGAAGGAGAGGCCCTTAGCTTTGGAGGTTCAGTCACTTTCTAGGTAGCTAGTTCGGTTGGATATTTTCTCCTCCTTAGAGTATTCTATCTTTTGTGGAGGCTAGGTCTTTATTGCTTGATCAAGTATATGCTCAACATTTTGATGATCCTTGGTTATGCTTGCTTTATGATGAGAGTGTTGAGGGGTGAAGCAAAAGCAGCTACTATTGATTCGTAGGGTATTTTGAGGATTAATGGTCAAGTTTGTGTGCCTCAGGTAGGAGATTGGGTGAGACTGATACTGGAGGAGGCTCATTGTGCTAGATATTCTATCTATCCTGGTATGGTAAAGATGAACCATGATTTGAAACAACACTATTGGTGGTGTGGGATAAGGGGAGACATAGTTGAGTTTGTGGCAAAGTACTTGAACTTTAAAAAAGTCTAATATAAGCATCAAAGGCCTAGAGGTTTGATGCAAAGAATACCCATTCCTGAGTGAAAATGAGAGCATAGTACTATGGATTTCCCATGGCATTGGGCAAGTTTGATTCTATTTGGGTGATTTTAGATTGGTTGACTAAGTCATCTCACATTCTACCGATGAACACTAGTTACAGTGTGGAGCAGTTGGCAAGGTTGTATATTGGGATATTGTTTAATTGTATAGGGTGTCAGTGTCTATAGTGTTTGATAGAGGATATTTGTTCACTTCCCATTTTTGGAAGGCTATACAGTGTGGTTTAGGTACGTGGTTGGATTTAAGTTTAGCTTTTCACCATCAAGAGTGCATATTCAAGTGTTAAAGGATATGCTTCGGGCATGTGTGATAGATTTTAGGGCCCGCTGGGATCAGTATTTGCCTTTGGCAGAGGTCTCTTACAACAACAGTTATCATTTCAGCATTTAGATAGCTCATTTTAAGGCATTATATTGCCGAAGACGTAGATCACCTATCAGGTGGTTTGATTCGGGTTCACCTGATGCTTTAAGGGTTCACTTTCTTGGAGATGCTATGGGTCAGGTTCGATTGATATAGAGTAGGTTGTTGACTGCTCAGAGCTGGCAGAAGAGTTATGCTCACAAAAGGACTAGACCTCTTCATTTGATGGTTGGAGATAATGTATGATTGAAAATATCACCCATTAAGGGTGTGATAAACTTTGGAAAGAAGGCAAGCTCAGCCCTAGGTTTATTGGCCGATTTTAGATCTTGAGGAGGGTAGATGAGGTTGCTTATGAGTTAGCATTTCCATCAAGACTATCAGTAGTTCATCGTGTGTTTCATGTCTCTATGCTCTACCTATACTTTCCTTATGAGTCACATGTGATTTCTTATGATTTAGTTGAGTTGGGTTCAGACTTATCTTATGAGGAGAAGCCGATAGCTATATTAGACAGGAAGGTTTGGAGATTGAGGACCAAGGACATACCTTCAATAATGTTTCAGTTGTGACACCGTGCCATGGAGGAAGGTACTTAGGAGTTGGAGTCAGACATGCGAACTAGATATCATAGCCTATTTGAGGCTTCAAGTACCTTTCTTTCCCTTATGTTCGAGGACAAACATTATTTTTGTGGTGAATGATGTAATGACCTTGTTGGTTAATTTTTAGCTTATTTATAAAAATTATCATTTTGCCCTTTCATAAGTTGTTTTGGAACTATCTGTGTTGTTGGAACTGAGATCTTGTGAAAAGTGAAAAATATGAGTTTTAGCATTTTTGGAAGCTTAAATTGTTGAAAAAGTGAGTTTTTGTATCATGCTCAGTTTCGAGTGTTGCATAAAAAATCCATCAATTGCATTAGTTGTAGAACGTCAAACTGGTCTAGGAGAAGTTACAGAACTAAATTTGGAGTTAAAATGGAGATTTTGGAGCCAAAGTTGCATTTTTAGTTATTGTTGGAGCCAAAATTTGACTTTGGTCAAGTTTCGGAGTTTGTAAGCTCGAATCAAAATTTTGACAATTTCAATTGCTTTGGATAGTGAAACTAATTCTAGAAACAGTCTCGTACTTTTGGAGTTTTTGAGGGTAGTTTTGTTATTTTGAGTTTTAAACTAGTTTTAATGAGTTGTATTGGTAACTGTGTCAAGGAGACATCAAAATCGAATTCTGATAATTCCTTGAGTTCGAATCACCATTTTCGTATGGGTACATGTCTAGTTTGTATATTTTGGATTCCAAATGGACCCCGAGGGTCCGTTTCGTGAATTTGCAACAGGTGAAAATCTAATAAATGGTGCAGTTACTTTTCTTCTCCGTGTTCGTGGATTGGTCCGCGTTAGGGGATGGTAAGCCTCATTGACCTCTGCGTTCATCGAGGTAGTCTCCATGTTCATGGAATGTAATCTCCCTATGATTGGTGGTTGTGGATTTGGGACCGAGTTTGCTGATTCCTCCCTACGTTCGCAGAGGCTTTTCGTCCCTAATCCGTTTGAAATCCATAAATCCTCTATTTTCCACCATTTTTAATATTTTCAAGCTTTGTTGGGTGATTTTTGAACAGACATTTTGGAGAAAACTTTTGGATAAGTGATTCTATCATCAGAATAATTAATTTTCATCACTTTTTTTCTTGATTTTGGATATTTAAAATTGAGTTTTCCATGACTTTGAATTGGAAATTTTAATTGTTGTTTTCTCCCTCAATTTGAACTTGATTTTGGTTCACCCACAAAATTCGTTTCTCACATAGAATCATAATTTCTAGTCAATTTCCAGATTTGGAAACTTAAATTTTTACCCTTAATTTTGACCATTTTGCCTTAAGCCTAATTCGTGCTAATATGGGTATCTAAATTTATCTATTGATGTGTATAATCCATTTTTGGTTGATTGATTGGAGGTCGTTTTGAGGCTTGGAGCTATCAATAGTCTAGTTTGAGTGCGGTTTCCGCATTGATGTAGGTTCAGCTAACCTTTTTGGGAATGGACTTGAGTTATTGGACAAGTTTATGTGATAATTGTAAGATTTAATATTTCATTAGTAATTGGATTGATATGACAGTAATTTGGTGGAAATGATATATTGATTGTATTGGAATTGAAGTAAATTGTGATTTTGTTGGTAAATTAAGATGCATTTAGAGATTTGAGATATTTCAGATGTTATTGGGATAATATAAGACTTGTGATATCATTTGGGAAGTTTTGTGATAATTTGAGATACTTCTTAGAATTATATGCATATTTTGGGACTTATGAAGCCAGGTCTCATCAGTATACTTGGTTATTATGAGAACATGGAAATTTGAGCCATGTTAATAACTTGTGGTACGAATTGTGACTCTTGCCATTATTCCCTGATTATATGATGGATAATTAATTCTTGTTATATTGTTATTATATACCTTGATTTGTGGCATTGACATTCATTCATCTCATATTGCATCGATACTACCTCTTGACTATGTTGAGATGGCAAGATTGGAATACTGTACCTTTTTTTTTTATAAAACTCCTTAACCACGTCAAGGTGGCAAGGGTGAGATGCATCACTTTTTGAGAAATTGTACAACCTTTTCTAAAATCCCTTGATCATGCTGAGGTGGCAAGGGAGAGATTGTACTACTTTTAAAACCCCTTGACCATGCTGAAGCGGTAAGGGTGAGATTGAGATATTCTAACACCCTTTGATCATGCTGAGGTGGCGAGGTTGAGAGATTCTAGCATATGGTCTGACGAGATCCCCATGGGTTCCACCTGGTATCCTTAGCTTGGTAGATGTATACACCGGCCCTGCAATGGTCCTAATTCCACCCTTTGCATTGCATTCATATATCACATTTGCATTGCATCGTTGATTATTATTGCTATCCTATTCTGCTCTTACCTCTATATATATTGTGTACTAACCCCTTTGTTGCAGATGATTGGATTCTTCGTTATTATATGCTTATTCGATTTCTCCTACCCAGATAGTTGAACCTACTGGGTACATTTTGATGTACTCACCCTACTATGTTTCTTCCCTGCAGATCGAGCACAGGGACTCCACCGTGGTAGTTGATCCTGTTCTATCAGAGTTCTTCTTCATTATCAGATTTAGCGGTGAGGCTCAGACTTCGAGTCACCGTTGTTTCTTTGAGATTTCTTTTGTTGACATCTATATTAGATCGTGTATTTCTTTTTGAGATATTATTGTATTTACTCATTCATATTACTTAGAAGCTCTTGTACTCATGACTCCAGATTTTGGGATTTAAATTAAGTGTTGTCTTTACTTTTATTTTCATTTTATTTGCTTTTGTCATGATCAAATTTTCGATCCTGACATTGCCACCCTTAGCTCCAAGAATCCACAGTTGCTTATTTCTATTCTATTATAATTTAGACTAGTCTTTATTTTGTTCTCAAACATAGTTTGTAGTGTTATTATATTTTGTAAAAGTCTTGTACTCATGTTTTATGTATTAGAAGCTTGATTATTTATTGATGCCGGGTTTGGGGTGGGGTTTCTATATTTTATTTCTTAAGCTTCGTATTATCCTCTCCTTTTTTCTTTAGTTTCGTATTATCTTCTCCTTGTTTTCGTAGATTTTACTTTCTCCTTGTTTTCATAGATTTTACTTCCTCTATTTCATATTTCGTAGATGTAATTACACAACATATATATATATATATATATATATATATATATATATATATATATCTGTGTGTGTTTGTTTGTTTGTGTGTGTGTGCGCGCGCGCGTGTGTATGTGTGTGTGTATTGCATGTACTTCAGATTAAAATGAACTGAAATATATTTTGATAGATTAATTGAAGTTCTCCATTATGTTGATATATATTAAAAAATTAGGAGTCATCTCCTCTAAATAAAATGTTAATGTTGGTATCAAATTAGGAGTTATGTCTTCTATATAATCTGTTTAATATTGGTATATATGAATCCATGCATCATGTTCTTTATATAAATGTCTTTAATAGTTGTGACACCTCATAGCTCTATACTTACATGCATCTATGTTTCAAGACTCATTCTTACATATGGGAAGTGGATTAGGGTCATGAAGGACCTCTAGTACTTAGCCGAGTTCAAAACTTTCAGATAAATTGAGTTTCTAGTGTTAGATTATACAAGGGTCAACTTTAAATAATCATAACGCTTAACATTACAATGAACTAGGTGGTTTGAGTTGTGACTCGTCTGCTAACTCGTGGTGAAAATTCTTAAAAACCCATTTTTCGTTCCCCGATTTTATGCACTAACCTACGGGTTATAGACAATTCTATGGGCCATAGATTGAGCTTATGGAATCAATCTATAGACGCCAAAATTTGCCCAAAAGTTCACAGAAAGGTTCGTACGGGCCGTGGAAGTTTCTACCAGCCATAGGTGGACCTGTAGATGACTTTGACAGCTTTTTAAGAAGTTATTTTGGTCTTTTCCGACCTTTTCAAACCCTAATACTGATGTTTTTACACATAAATAAAGCCTTAAACACGTCAATTCAACCTTTTTACGCTAAAAAAACCTCTCCAATTTAAAGTAAGGTTTCAAGGGAGAAAAAGGCTAGGGTTTAAGGATAATCTTGTGAGTTTTTCCAAGTTGCTTCAAGATTCAAAACTTCCAAGTATGTAAGGCTAACCAAAACACGGAGTATGTTCTTCCATGTGACCCATAACCAGAATTGATTGAGTTGTGAATGAATTGAGTCTCCTACAAATGTATCTTGAAGGTTTCTCTAAAATCCTAATGCATTCCTATATGACCTTGCATGAATTATTGTTTTTGTGAACTAAATACTTGAAATAGATGATTTTGCCTTACTACAGGAACCCTAGCATGAATTCTTGTTATATTTACATATTTCACTTAAATGGATATTCATTAGCATAATTTGACTCTAAAGAGTCTATGGAGTCCCTAAATTCTTTAACTCTACTTTTATTTCCTGAATGCTATGAGTTAGAGTGATGCATGATGAAGTCTTTATGAGTCAAGAGTTGAATCTTAAAAGAATGTAACCAAGGAGTTGATATGATGAATTGAGTTGACAAACATCCAATGAGGCTAGATGATTGAGTTAACGATAGGCTTGATGTCGTATGAGCATATTTAGTTTTGGGAGAAGTATTAAATACCGAATTGAGTAAGAGTAAGTCCAATTCGAACTCAATAACTATGTAACCGACGTAGGAGAGAATTGAACTATAAAATCAAATGTTCCAGTTGTCCCCCAAAAAGGACTTAATGTTACTAATTTTGGATCCACGGATGGGATGTCCTATACCCTGGCAAGATATTGGATAGATGTGGTAACAACATCTCTTCGCTGTATCATCACCGGCTCATAGGTTACTTTAGACTCTTGACTTGCTGATTGAGTTTCCTACTTCTTGAGTTAATCTATTTGAGTTGATGCTATTCTTCCTTTCTACCATTTTAAATACTTGTATATTTCATGTACTAATATCCATTTGGGCCTGCATCTTTTCATGATGTAAAGATAGGTACTAGCGTTCATCAAGAGGTGCCCTGTTGAGGACACCAGCCATTAGCTTTCAGCTGATTGGTGAGTCCTCCCTTACTTTTGGAGGATATCATGTTTCTGTTCTAGCTTCGAGTTTGCGCTTATTTTATTCTATTTAGAGGTAGCCATAGGTCTGTCACTGGCAATATTTAGTCAGATAATTTAGAGGCTTCATAAGGTAGACTGTTGAGATATGATTGGATTATGTTTTGACTAGTTTCTTTCATATTAGTCTGTCTTAGTTAATGGATCCAATTTTATGGACCAACCTTCGGGTCGTAGACATTTCTATGGGTCATATATTGAGCTCATGGAATTGATCTAGAGACCTCAAAATTTGCCTAAAAGTTTACAGAAGGGTTCGTATGGGCCGTGGAATTTTATATTGGCCATAGGTGGGCCTGTAGACGACTTTGATAACTTTTTAAGAAAGGTTATTTTGGTCTTTTCCCTCACTTTCAAACCCTAAAACTGATGTTTTTACACCTAAATAAAGCTCTAAACATGTCAGTTCAGCCTTCTTAGGCTAAAAACACCCTCTGCAACTTAGAACAAGTTTTCAAGGGAGAAAACACTAGGATTTGAGGATAATCTTGTGAGTTTTTCCAAGCTGCTTCAAAATTCAAAACTTCCAAGTATGTAAGGCTAACCAAAATACAGAGTATGTTCTTCTATGTGCCACATAACCCAAATTGATGAAGTTGTGAATGAATTGATTCTCCAATGAATGTATCTTGAAGGTTTCTCTAAAATCCTAATGTATTCTTATATGACCTTGGATGAATTTTATTGTTTCTATGAATTAGATACTTGAAGTAGATGATTTTTTTTTACATATTTCACTTAAATGGATATGCATTGGTATAATTTGAGCCTAAAGAGTCTATGGAGTCCCTAAATGCTTTAACTCTACTTTTGTGTTTCGGAATGTTATGAGTTAGAATGATGTATGATGAAGTCTTTATGAGTCAAGAGCTAAACCTTAAAAGAATGTAACCAAGGAGTTGATAGTTGATATGATGAATTGAGTTGACAAATATTTAATGATACTAGATGAATGAGTTAACCATAGAATTGATATCTTATGAGCATATTGAGTCTTGGGAGGAGTATCAAGCACCAAATTAGTAAGAGTAAGTCTAACTTGCACTCAATAACTACATAGCCGGCGTAGGATAGGATTGAACTGCAAAATCGAATGTCTCTTATTATCCCAAAAGAGGACTCGATGTTACTAATTTTGGATCCACTGATAGGATGTCCTATACCTTAGCAAGATATTTGATGGATGTGGCAATAACATCGCTTTGTTGTATCATCACCAGCTCATCAGTGATGGTTGTTGATTACAGAAACTCCCAATAGGCCTTAATAGTACTCTGAGTGGATTTGACTGGATGGTAAATGAGTGGTCATTGTCTAAACTACATTCTTACTTTAGATTCTTAAATTGCTAATTGAGTTTCCTACTTCTTGAGTTGATCTATTTGAGTTGATGTTATTCTTCCTTTACATGTTTCTTTCTGCCATTTTACATAGTCATACATTCTATGTACTAATATCCATTTGGGCCAGCATCTCTTAATGATGCAGAGACAGGTACTAGCGGTCATCAATAGGTGCCCCATTGAGGACCAATTTGCTTTTAGCTGATTGGTGAGACCTCCCTTACTTTTGGGGGATATCATGTTTCTGTTTAAGCTTAGAGTTTATACTTATTTTATTCTATTTAGAGGTAGCCATGGGTCTGTCATTGACACCATTTAGTTAGATGTTTTAGAAGCTTCATAGACTAGACTATTAAGATATGATTGGATTATGTTTTGACTAGTGTCTTTCATACTAGTCTTACTTAGTTGATGGATAGATTGTTTGGCCTTTGGTCTTTTATTATCGTTTGTCATTTCTTTTCTTTGAGTATTCTTATTCATTGATGCCTTCTGCTATTAGAATGTGATTGAATGAATGTAATGAGGCCGAGTTGTTCAGTTGGGGGCTAACAATAGTCTCTGAGTGCCAGCCACACCAAATTACCCTCCCGAGGTGTGACAATATTTATATAAAATTAGGAGTCATGTCTTCTATGTAATTACAATATATATATGAACTTGATATCAAAATGGACTAAAATATAATTTATACTTTGATAGATTAATTAAAGTTCTATATTATGTTGATATATATATTTTAAAAAAATTAAAAATTCAGTGAAATTTTTGAAGATAGAAGAAGTTGATTTATGTGCATTAAATCAATATATATTTGGATTTCATTCAAATATACTTGGTACAAATTATATGTAAATATTAAATTGGTATTAATTTAGATTTCATTAAGATAATTCAAATGCTAACTTTGTATTTAGTTTATATGTATTAAATCAATATAAATGTGAATTTCATTAATAATTTTGAAGAACTAATTTTATGTTTGAAGAAAGTATAATGATTGATGTTTGAAAATTATTTTTATATTGTATTAAAATGATATCCCATAAAATGAAATTAAATTCATGCATGTATGCAAATCTGTTTTGTAAAAAATAATAAAATTTGAAAATAAAAAAAAGAGAGAAAAAGTCCTAATAGGACTACTAGGTAATGAAAGGAAAAAAAAATAAGAAATAACTTTAGCAGTTAATAAGAAAGTAATAGTGTATTTAATAGGAAAAGTCCTACTATACTAGCATTTAATAGAAAAAGTCCTCTTATGAGATGTGCATTTAATAAGGAATAATAGATTTCATAATCCCATAACTATCATTATGAGATGTGCATTACAATTGCGCATTCTTTTTTGTTATTTTAGACAACTTTTCTATTAAAATCTAGATAATCTTATCATTATTAATAGGGAAAAGGCTCAGATATACCATCGAACTTTGAGAAAAGGCTCATTTATGTCATCCATTAAAAGTTTGGCTCATTTATGTCATTATCGTTTTAGAAAAGACTTATCTATACTATTATTTTTTAACTCTAATTTTACAAAATCATTTAAACAACTTTAAACACTTTTAAATTGCAGTTTTGGATCAAATATAGTCTTTTTGGTCATTCTTCTTCAAGAATGCCTAGAACACATAAAGAACACCAAGAACTCCCAAAAATTCTACTTCTTCAAATTTTCACGAAATCACCCCAAATTTCAAGAGTTGCGTTTCTCCATGTTAGATACCAAAACTCAATATTTTTGAGCTCAGATTCAACTTAACTTAACAAGGTCTACTTAAAATTTTTCTTCAAAGTTTCATAACACTAGGTGAAAGAAATATTCCAAAAAAAGAAGAAGAGAAATTAGTCCTAAAATTTTAAAAATTTTCTTTGATTCGTATTTTTATTTTCTTTTTAATACTAGATCCTTATTCCTTCATATTTTTGAATCTATGTTTTACAATTAATATTTTTTGAGTCTCTGTTCAAAATTTCAATTAATTTAGAGTTAAGTTGATTTTACCATTACAGAGGTTTTAAATTTTGAAACTTTGAAGAAAAATATCCGGTGGGTCTTGTTGAGTTTGGTTGACTTCAAGCTCAAAAGATATTGATTTTAATATCTAACTCGGAGGAATACTACTCTTGAAATTTGGAGTGATTTCGTGAACATTTGAAGAAGTTGAAAACTTGAAAGTTCTTGGTATTCTTGGCTCATGAAGAAGAATGACCAAAAAGACTACATTTGGTCCAAAAATCTAATTTAAAAGTGTTTAAAATTGTTTAAGTGATTTCGCAAAATAAGAGTTAGAAAATAATGGCATAGATGAGTCTTTTCTCAAATGATAATAGCATAAATGAGCCAAACTTTTAATGGATGATATAAATAACCATTTTCTCAAAGGTCGATGACATATTTAAGGCTTTTCCCTTATTAATAATAAGTAATCTATATTTATCATTTATGAAAATTTCTCTTTAATAAATTAGTGTGATGCCCCTAGAGGGTACCCTAGACGTGGCCGACACTAAAAGACAATTGCTAGTCTTCGAGCAAACCACTTGGCCTCATCGTCACATCTACTCAATAGTGGAAGAATACTCATGTAAAAACATTTAAAAAAAAGACAAAGATGCCATAAATAGTTTTCCAAATAAGTAAGTCTGAACATGAAATACTCAATAATAATCTACTCTAGGACAATGAAGCCTCTACTCTAAACGTCTAGAAGGTACCATGACAAGTCATGACTACCCAACTCAAAACAAATAAAGAAATCGAATAAAATAAAGAAAGGCTCCTCCGGATAGCAAGGAGGGCTCACCAAAGCGTTGGGTACTCAAAATCTTTGAACCTCAATGGTGCACCCGCTGAAGTCATCTATCTCTTGTATTTGCATCATGAAACAATGCAACATCGAGTGACATCAGTACGTGGAATGTACGGTATGTAAATTGGCTAAAAATTCGGCTCAGCCTTAACCAATCAACTCGACTCAAGACTCAACTCCTCCTCTCATAACCCAACCCAACTAACATGATGCAAGTTAAAACTTTTGAAAATCATGCTTTAAAAATAGGCTCAGTGTTTAATTTAATCCAACTCATTTAAAAAAAAGTCATGATATGCTCAACTCAAGTGTTGCTTGGAAGTTTCTCAAACCAACATAACTCTCCACCACCATGAGTTTTTGGTATTGTATAACAAAAACACGTTGTTACCATGCCTGTCCTAAACTTGCCACAGTAAAGGGCGTCAACCTCTACCTCTCTCTCGTATCCAAAGAGAATATCCATCTATTGGGATATGAGATGCCAGAGTTAACAACACAACTATCCTACGCTGGCAAATGTAGCCTGGGTTGGTTCTCAATCACCCAACTCAGTGCTCAATACTCCTTCCAAGACTAAAACATGCTCATCAACTCAAACTAATCTCAATCATCTCAACATCAACTTTCTCCATGAACTCCATAACTTAGAATGGGAATTTAGACAATGCATTCAAGATTTTAGGTTACATCATGTAAGACTCTCACAGATTACAGTCATGTGAAATAAAACTATCCATGCTCAACACATACGCATATGAAATAATGAAACATACTTCTCAAGGCCATATTACTTAGTTTTGAAAGTTAGAGTACCAATTTCAGTTTAATCATTAAGCAATGATAATATTATAGTTAGGGTTAGGGTATCAAGCATGCGAAATACATTCATAATTCATGATAATAGTGATGCAACTCATAATTTAACTCAACTATATCCAAGAAGCTCAATCATGTGCAAGAATTCAAGACTAAAAAATCATAAGTTTTAAAGAATGCAATTAATACTCAAAATCTAGATTCACATTGGTGAAAGGGCATGTGGATGAACATAACTCAACACTTTAGGTAGACTTACATACCTAGAATTGAGGCAAACTTCGACCTTGCAGTCGAAACCCTCACTCCTCCTCTTGTTTCATCAAGAATGCTAACTTAGTCGCATTTGGAGCTTTAGAATGGGGTTTAGAAACCCTATTTCTGATTTAAATGATTTAATTTAACATGGTTTACATTTACAAGGGGTTGAAAAAATTCTAGGATGCCCCTCACAGAAAAAGAAAAAAATACACTACGGAATACCTAGTCCGCGTCATGGATTGGGCACACCAGTGTACATTTCTGTCCAATAATTTTTCGAACAAGTTTTTCCCCTCCCGTCAAAAAACTTAGAAAAAATATAAGTCAGGGTCCACGCCCAAGGAGCATCGCATCCCTGATACGTACCCTCACTGTCTCGATTTTTGAATCAAAAAATTATTTTTCGATCCGATTGCTCTAATATTCAAATGAGGCCATTTTTCCACTCAATTTTTCATGCTGATTGCAAATTTAGTATTGGATTAACAAACGGAGCATAAGAAGATGCGTTATACGCATGTCCCTCCTCTAGGGTTATTTTGATAATTTTACCAGGTGTTATATCATCTCCCCTGTGGAACCATTCATCCTCGAATGATGAGCATAGGTTGGTAAAATGCACGAATAGGCTCAGGACTCATCTTATGGCTCACTCGACAATTTAAAATCTTTTGACTTCCCATTGACCTTAACAAACTCTACTCAGACTCAAGGACGGATATATCAACTAAAGAATAAAAACATCGATTAAGTCAAAGATAGGAACATTACCTTCAACATTGTCCTCATTGGGCACGAAGAGATGTGAGTATTTAGCTCTCATATCCTCCTCATCTTCCCACTGGCTTCCTCAACAAATTGACTTCTCCATAGGACTTTGAGTGAGGCGATCTCCTTGGTTCTCAGCTTGTGAACCTGATGAGCAAGGATTTGGACTAGAATCTCCTCATAGGACAAGCTATCCATTACACCAATGTTCTCAACGGAGACTACCAAGATGGGAGCTCCCAAGCACTTCATTAACATCAAGATGTGGAATACGGGATGGATTGTGTCTAAGTGGAGAGGCAACTCTAAATCATACACAACCTTCCCAATTCTTTTCACTCTTTTGTAAGGGAAAATATAGCGAGGACTCAATTTCCCCTTCTTTCTAAACCTCATGACACCCTTCATAGGTGACACCTTCAAGTACACCCAGTCATTTACCTCAAATTCTAAGTCTCTTCTTCTTACGTTGGTGTAAGACTTTTGGTGGCTCTGTGTAGTTTTCATCCTCTCTTTAATAACCTTAACCTTCTCCATTGATTGGTTGACAAGATCAGATCCAATCAACTCAGCTTCTCCCACCTCGGACTATCCAATTGGTGATCTACATCTCCTTCCAAATAAGGCCTTATAGGGGGGCCCATCTGAATCCTTGCATCATAACTATTATTATATACAAATTCAATCAATGGTAGATGGTCATCCCAATTCCCCTTGAAGTCAAGGACACAAGCTCTCAACATATCTTCTAACGTCTAAATGGTGCGCTTTGCCTGGCCATCTGTTTGTCGATGGAAGGCTGTACTCAAATTTACATTCTTACCCAATCTCTTCTGGAAAGATCTCCAAAACTAGAAAGTGAATTGAACTCCTCCATCCGATATGATGGACAAGGGAACTCCATGCATCCTCACAATCTCTTGAATGTACAACCTGACATACTCCTCCACAATGTTAGTTGTCTTGATTTCCAAGAAGTGAGCCGACTTGGTCATCCTATTTACGATCACCCGTATCAAATCTTGTTACTTTTGGGACCTTGGTAGATGGGAATAAAGTCCATGTTGATCATCTCCCACTTCCACTCAGGAATCTCAAAGATCTGTGCTAATCTACATAGCCATTGATGCTCAACTTAGACTTGCTGGCAATTCGGGCACTTGGAAACAAACTCAGTGATATCCCTCTTCATCCCACTCCACCAATAGACTTCCCTTAAGTCGTGGTGCATATAGTAGATCTAGGATGAATACAATACCTAGAGTTATGAGCTTTAGCCATGATTCTCTCTCTTACACAATCAACATCGGGAACACATAACCTACTCTGATATCTCAAAACCCTATATCCCCCTTTGGAGAAGACTATCACTTTTTGTTTGTGTATAGCCTCCTTCAATTGGAGTATGAAAGGATCTAGATCTTGCTTCTCCTTCACCTCTGCCATAAGGGATGATGCGGTCCCACTCTGGACATTGCCTCCTCCATCGTCATTCTCCTCAAGTTGAACTCCCAATCGGGCTAATCTGTGGACTTCCTTCACTAACTCTTTCTTTTCCTCCTCCACATAGGCAGTGCTACCCATTGACAATCTGCTAAGAGTGTCAGTAACAATGTTAGCTTTACTTGGGTGGTAGAGAATGCTAATGCCGTAATCCTTGAGCAACTCCAACCATCTCCGCTATTGTAAGTTAAGCTCCTTCTAACTGAAGATATACTGCGAGCTCTTATGGTTGGTGAACATATCCACATGCACTCCATTCAAGTAGTGGAGCCAGATTTTAAGTGAAAAAACCATTGCCATCAATTTAAGATCATGGGTCAGATAGTTCCTCTATACGAACCTTAAGTTGTCTAGAAGCATACGCTATCACCTTAACTCTCTGCATCAACACACAAACTAACACAACTATTGACGCATCATAATATATTACAAAGTCCTCTATCCTATCTGGAAAAGTCAAAACAGGTACAGTAGTCAATCTAGTCTTCAACTCTTGAAAGCTCTTCTCACATTCCTCAAACCATTGAAACTTGACCTTTTACTGAGTCAATTAGGTTAATGGTGCGTATAGTGAAGAAATCCTATCAACAAACCTATGGTAGTAGCCTGCCAACCCTAAGAAACTTCTTATATTAGTTAGAGAGGTTGGTCTGGCTAGTTCTTAACCGCTTCTATCTTTTGACAATCTATTCAAATACCATCACCCGAAATAACATGGCCTAGGAAAGCCACTGACTTGAGCGAAAACTCATGTTTTGAGAACTTCTCCTACAACTCATGCTCCTTAAGAGTTTGGAGGGAAACTCTGAGGAGATTGGCTTTCTCCTCTTCATATTTCTAATACACCAATATTTCATCGATGAACACGATTACAAACATGTCAAGGTAGGATCTGAACACTCTATTCATCAGGTCCATAAAGGTTGCTGGCGCATTTGTTAACCCAAAGGATATGACCAAGAATTGAAAGTGGCCATATCTAGTCCTAAAGACTGTCTTTAGAATATCACATTCCCTCACTTTCAACTGATGGTATCCAGGTCTGAGGTCTATCTTTGAGAAACAAGAGGCGCCCTAAAGTTGGTCAAATATATCATCTATTCTTGGGAGAGGATGTTTATTCTTAACTGTGACCTTGCTCAGTTGTCTATAATCTGTGTAGATTCTAAGAGACCCATTTTTCTTTCGCATGAAAAAGGACAGGAGCACCCCAAGGAGAAACACTCGTCTTGATAAAGCCCTTCTCTGACAAGTCCCTCAATTGCTCTTTCAACTCTTTCAACTTAGCATGGGCCATCCTATAAGGTGCAATTAAGAAAAGTGGTGTATCGGGAAGAATATCAATTCCAAAGTCAATCTCCCTATCAATAGGGACTCCAAGTAGATCCTCGGGAAACACTTTTGGAAACTCACTCACAATTGGGACTGACTCAAGAGTAGGAGGCTCAACATCATCAGATTTCACTCGCACCAACTTCCTAGCTCTAAGGTAAGAAATAAATTTGCCCTTAGGTGTAACAGAATTTCCCCTCCATTCTATAACTGCCTTATTCAGTAATTGGAACTTGATATTTCAGATTCTATAGACAACAATGGCATAGCAGGCATGGAGCCAGTCTATACCGAGGATTACATTAAGGTCAATCATCTCTAACTCAACCAAATGAGCAAGAGTATTCCAATGGTAGATAGACACTACACAATCCCTATAGATTCTCTTGGCTATAATAAACTCACCTACAGGAGTAGAAACAGGCAAAGGCTTATGTAAACACTCAGGAGGAATCTTAAACGTTCTAGCCACATATGGCATCACAAAAGGGACACAGTTGCCCTTGGTTCAAGCAACACATAAGAATCAAAAGTAAAGACTTAAAGCATACCCATCATGACATCTGGTGCAACCTATTGGTCCTATCTGTTCCCCATTGCATAAAGAGGGTTCGTTCCTCCGCTCGTTCCCCGTATGGAACCTTTCTGGTTACCTCTGAATGGTGGCATGATAGTAGAAGACTGTTCCCTGTTAACCTAAAGTGGACATTATTTCAGGAAGTGACCCATTTATCCACACTAATAGCAAGCATTTCCTCCCTCTTTCCACTCTCCTAAATGCATCCTGCCACACTTTCCACAAGGTGGCTTCCCTTTTGAGCCAAAGGTCACACTGGTCTGTGAACCCTGTACTCTAAAGTTTGAAAGACCTTGGGAAGTTTGATCATACCTAACATTTGGAGTTGGTGCACTGGCTAATGATAGTGCATACCCTGAACGCTTCTTCTGAAAGTAACATCTATCTCCCCTATCCTGCTTGTGCTGGCTAGGCTTATGCTCAGTTGACTTGGCTTTTTTACTCAAGTGCTCTTCTTTGTCTTTCTTCTTATCATCCTCAGTTTGCTGGCATAAACCATGATCTTAAGAAGTCCATGCATGGAATCAGTAGTGCTGCCTTGCACTCCTTCTTCATATGCTTACCCAATCCAGACATGAACCTTTTCATCCTTACCCTCATGTCCTGGACTATCTCTGGAGCATACTTGGACAACTTAACGAACTTGAGGTCGTACTCCTTAACAATCATCCCCTCTTGCTTTAAATTCATGAACTCCTCAATCTTTGCCTCCCTCAATTCCTGGGGAAAGAAATGGTCGAGGAAAGCACTCATAAAGTCATCCCACTCGCAGGATCATTATCCTCGCCCTGAATTTCTTCCCACTGGTTATACCAGATATTTGCCATATATTTACCCTCAACCTCAGTCACATGCATAGCCCTCAAGACCTTGCACATCTCATCGATAAAATTTTGTGGGTCCTCCTCAACCTTTAACCCCGTATAAACTGGTGGGTTCAGCCTCAAGAAATCTCTGAGCCTGGTTGAAGTCGTGGGCTCTTGGGAACTAGAGCTAGGGGCTTGGGGACCTCGATTGTTTCTCTATGAGGCCACTAGCTGGGTGAGAAAGGAGGTGCTTGTGGAGCCTTAGTAGCTCGGGCAGGTCGACCCTGTCTCCTCGCTCCTGCCTAAGTAGGGACCTCTGGTGGAGGATTCTCAGTATTTGGGGATCGAGCATCTCGTTGGATGAGGTACACTTCAGAGGCATGATCTACAAACACGCAACACACAAATTAGATAGGAATTTTATAGAGTTAAACTCTATCGCACGACTTAGAATACCAAAGAAGTGTAACCATTCCTAATGTCCTATAGCCTCCTTCTTATGAAGTGTGGTGCACAACACACTCCTAAACAAGACTCTACTAAACACAGCTTCATAGAATCCATAGGATACTTGAACTCTGTGCTCTGATACCAAGTTTGTCACGCCCCGAGAGGGTACCCTAGATGTGGCCAATACTCAAAGACTATTGCTAGTCTCCAAGTGAGCCACTTAGCCTCATCCTCACGTCTACTCAACAGCAGAATAATACTTATGTAAAAACATTCAAAGAAAAGACAGAGATTCCATAAATAGTTTTCAAAATAAGTGAGTCTGAACACGAAAAACTCAATAATACTACACTCTAGGTCTATGAAGCCTCTACTCTAAACATCTAGAATGTACCATGACAAGCCATGACTACCCAACTCAAAACAAATAAAGAAACTAAATAAAATTAAAATAGGCTCCTCTAGATAGCAAGGAGGGCTCACCAAAACTCTGGGTACTTGGAATATCTGAACCTCAATGGTGCGCCTGCTGAAGTCCTCTATCTCTTGTATCTGTATCATGAAATGATGCAATGCCTAGTGGCGTCAGTACGTGGAATTTATAGTATATAAAATGGCTCAAGTAATAGATAGGCTCAGACACAACCAACCAACTCGACTCAAGACTCTGCTTCTCCTCTCATATCTTAACTCAAATAACATGATGCAAGTTCAAAGTTTTGAAAATCATGCTTTGATAATAGGCTTTGTGTTTAGTTTAATGCAACTCGTTTTAAAAAAAGTCATGAAATGCTCAACTCAAGTGCTGCTTGGAAGTTTCTCTAACTGACAACATAACTCTCCACCACCCATGAGTTTTCGGTGATGTACAATGGAAAGACGTCATTGCCATGCCCGCCGCAAACTTGCCACGGTAAATGGCGTCAACCTCTACCTTTCTCTCGGATCCAAAGAGAATGTCCATCTATTGGGATATGACCCGCGAAAGTTAACTACACGACTATCCTACGCTGGATAATGTAGTTCTGGGGTGGTTCTCAATCACCCAACTCAGTGCTTAATACTCCTTCCAAGACTAAAACATGCTCATCAACTCAAACGCATCTCATTCATTTCAACATCAGCTTTCTCAATTAACTCCATAACTCAGAATGGGAATTTAGACAATGCAAATTCAAGATTTTAGGTAACATCATACAATACTCTCACGGACTACGGTCATGTGATATCAAATCATCCATGCTCAACACATACGACTTAATAGATCTTCATCACAAGCACATATGAAACAATGAAACATACATCTCAAGTCCACATTACTTAGTTTCGAAAGTTATAGTGCCAATTTCAGTTTAATCATTAAGCAATGAAAATATTAAAGTTAGGGTTAGAGTATCAGGCGTGCGAAATACATTCGTAATTCATGATAATAGCGATGCAACTCATAATATAACTCAACTATATTCAAGAAGCTCTGTTATGTGTAAGAATTCAAGACGCAAGAATCATAAGCTTTAAAGAATGCAATTAATACTCAAAATCTTGACTCAAGTTGGTGAAGGGGCGCATGGATGAAAATACCCCAACACTTTAGGTATCTTTACATACCTGAAATTGAAGCAAACTTCGACCTTGCACTCGAAACCCTCGCTCCTTCTCTTGTTTCTTCAAGAACTCTAACTTAGTTGCGTTTGGGGCTTTAGAATGGGGTTTAGAAATCTTTTTTATTATTAAAACGACTTAATTTAACATGATTTACGTTTATGGGGGATTGAGAAAAGTCTAGGATGCCCCTCATAAAAAAGAAAAAAATTACACTATGGAATACCTAGTCCGCGTCGCAGATTGGCGCACCAATGTACATTTTTGTCCAAATATTTTTTGAACGAGTTTTTTTTTGTCTCGTTGAAAAAATTAGAAAAAATATAAGTTAGGGTCCATGCCCAAGGCGCTTACCCTGACGCATACCCTCACTTTCTTGATTTTCGAATTGAAAAATTATTTTTCGCTCTGGTTGCTCTAAAATTCAAACAAGGCCATTTCCCTCTCAATTTTTCATGCTGATTGCAAATCCGGTCTCGAATTCACAAACGAAGCATGAAAAGACGCATTATGCGTACATTTCTCCTCTAGAGGTATTTTGATACTTTTACTAGGCGTTACATCTAGATTTTTACTATAGAGATAAAAATTGCATTGAAATGTTATTCAACTTTTGGCCTAACACCTTTTCACTTTGTTTTTGTTTATGTGATATTATTTAATATTTAATTAGTTAGATATTTTATTTAGTGTAGAAATATAACGGTAATCCAACTTTGCATTTTTAGCTCTTCCCACTTTTAATAAAAATACTAGTTTAGTATACGTGCTTTCCATGTATATGTCATATCAATGTAAAATTTATATATAAATAGCATTTGCCATCAAAATAAATACAATATTTATATAAAAAAATTAAACAAATGCTACTAATTTGATGCAATAATTTCATCTATCATGAACGGACAAAAATGAGAAGATAAATTCAATTACTTATAATATAAAAATATGTTAATAGTTTATGAATTTGGAGTTGAATAGTTGAGAGTTAAATAATTAATTGAGTAAAATTTAATTTAAAAAAAACTTTTGAATAAAAAGAGAGTAGTTTAATGTTTCAACATAATTTTAATTACTTTTTTGCTTTTTAAATTTGTTATACTACATACTTTATTAATAAAATATTTGATAATCAAAATTTTAATTAATTTCAAAGTCTTAATAATAATAATATGTGTATATCTATTTCTTTTTTCTTCATACTTGACAACTATTTTTACGAAAAAGGGCCTAAAATGCCCTTGAAGTATTATTAATGGTACAAAAAGGCCCTTCATCCATCTATAGGGCTTAAAATGCCCTTTCCATCCATCTTTAGGGCCTAAGATGCGCTTCCCATCCATTTTTAAGGCCTAAAATGCTCTTCTCCTTAACAAACGTTTTATTAAATAATTTAAATAATTATTTTATACACATGGAGGCCATCTATTGGTTAAAATTTAATTATTTTAAATTATTTATAAATTATATTTGACCCATCCAAAATCACCTGAAACCGCCCCCAAAGTATCGAAACCCACCCCAGATTACCTCTAACCTGCCCCAACTTCCCTCGGGTCCTGAAAAAGACACCAATCAGAGACAAAAGTTACACTGGAGTTTAGGCTTTCTTTGTTAAGGAATGAAAGCCACTTTGACCTTCCAGAGTCAAAGCGACCTGATGAAGCCAACAAAGTCGATGATCCCAAGTATTGCAAATATCACCGCACGCAGATAGGTGAAACTAAATGATTGCATATTGTAGTTTCAGTCGTTGAACATGTCTTGGTGCATACAAATGACAGGTTTGACGGCTTTTGTTTTGTCTCTTCGAGACAACAAAATAAAAAGGCAACCCTCTCTATATCTCGGTCTCGAGGTCTGAACTCCGGCGGAGAATACGTGTCAAGGGTGTTTGATTTCATGCTCCTGAAGTGCAGAATCACCTTCCCTCCTTATCTTCTCATCTATCTTCTTTATCTTCTGATCGGATCGCCTCTCCCAAAAAGAAATACCAAGGATAAAGCCAGCTACACATGGAAGGAGAAGTAGTTTGACTTTAGTACTCAATTTGAGACTAAATAGGCTACTTAGCAGATGGTGCTTCTACGGTGGGTGGCGAACTTGCTTTCCGCACTAAGATTTCACTACCAAAGCTTCGAAATTATGGAAGATATAAGCCGACAGTCCAGGTACAAGAGAAGAGGGCGCCGCATCTGGATGGGCGGAATGGATGAGCGAGAACTTTTTCTATTGTGATTTTTTTGGCAAGTTCGGTCAGGAGGGACAAAAGGAGACACTTTTCAGTTCCTCTCCATCAAACTTCATCAGTTTCCTGTCTTATTTTCACTTCTTTGAACTGGCTACTACCGCGTAACATGCCCTTGCCTCGAACTGGTTCACTTACACTTCTGACATGGAAGAAGATTCAGCTTATTCCAATAACATCAGCAAGAGCGGATACTCACCTAAGAGCAGATATGCAGCCATTCTAACTCTTCTCGGCAGATTCCACCCACAAACGCAAGAGCTACGTCTGGTTGGTTTCATGCTCTATATAGATGAAAAGGTTGCCTTATTCACTTTCTTAGCAACCAGAGTCAGTTTGGTTGAAGACGACTCGAAGAGGGAGAGGCCGAAGGGGGAAATGGAAATAAGGAATTCTTTTTCATCTCCCCTGTCAAAGTCGACATCTTAACCTGACTTCCTGGGCTCAGTTGATTTTTGAAGTAGTAGCTCTGGATTGAGAAGTGGATGAGCTGGAATTCTGATTAGCAATAAGAGAAAAAGAAAAAAAAATGAAATAAGCCTTAAAAGGCCAACTCCCAGGCAGAGTTGGGCCAAGAACTCTTAATCGTTCGTATCGCATACCCATGGGATCTCTTTCTGTTCCGTCTAAGCCAAGGTAGGAGTTGGATCGCCATCCCCTACTGCTAAAAAGAAATTCTTGATGCTCTGGTCATTCATTCAATCCTCGCGTGGTTCTATCATTTCAGGGAGAAGAAAAAATTCTTTCAAGCATCGACAAAACTGGAAGAATAGATAGAGTCAACGTTACGACAGGCAGTGCTGCCTACATGCCTCTCGCTAATACAATACAGGGATAACTGTCCCTGGGAAAAGTGGAAGGAGTTACCAGGATGGAGCGTCCTTTGCCCTAAGAAATAGGCAGCTTCGCCTTCAAGCCATCAATCTTAGAACAAAGCATTAAAATAAATCCAAACCAAAAACTCAGTCTAAAACAAGAAATTTACATCATTGAAAGCATTGAAAATTCTGAGTCCCAAAAAAAACTAGCAAGATATGGAACTACAGAAAGAAAAAGAAAAAAAACTTCAAGCTCTGAAGCACCATGAATGATGTTGATGATGGTTATGGAGATTTTCCTTAGCAATCAATCCCTGAACATAGCAAAATTGTTTGACATGGCAAGGGATATTAATTGGTCCTTTATGATTGAATCCAAATTCTTTCTCTGCTTCTTTAAGTAGCTACAAATAATAGGGAATGATTTATATAACTGACGGGGATGGCAAACCTCTGATGAACTTCACCTTGGCCCATTATAACTAGCAGGACACCCTTTTGGTATGTTCTTCAATTCTTTCTGTAAGATTCTTTTGGAATCGTGGCTCACACATATGGATCGACTCGATTCAATCTTAACTCGATATGAGTATCTGGTTTTTATTTACAGTAGTAAATTTATTTAAATAACTGTCCAGTCTTATCTTGAAAGATAAAATTGGATGGTTATCATCCATTGAGGAGGTGATTGTAACCACCCACTACTTTCCTATTTTTAGAGAATGTAGTTTGATTCCTAATGCAAGTGGAAAAGGAAGTTACAGAGAGAAATATGTTACCAACAAAAGTCAGTTAAAGTTTTGAACAGAACTTGACTTTGTAAGCTACTATAAGACAAGAGTTGCAAAACCAGTCAAGGATTAGAATCCTTGATTCATCAAAAACACACAAAAAGCACCTAGTTTGTGTACTATAATCCATTTTCCTAGATAAATGGAGCATGATCTGGGGATAAATTCGTCGGTGGCATAACAATGCTTGTGAAATCATCAAAAAGGTACAACCTATTATTCTTGCCCATTAATTTTACTTACAAAGAGTAATAGAGCATGACTGATTGATTGTTGATTCCGAGTTTAATGCTTTGATGTTCGTCTGTTTATAGTTAAAATGATGATTTTTTTATGTTTGGTGTTTTTAACATTTTTTTGAAAAGGCAGATTCGGTTTAGGTCCTATTTGGCACTTGTTCAATGATTTTTTGGGCCTGATTATATACAAAACCTAATCTACTCATTCTGAGGTTTCTGAAACTGTATTATAATAGCAAATAGGATTAAAAATGAGTGAATTATGGTCTTCTAAAGTTTTGTAGTTTTTAGACTGCGTTTTTGATGAATCTGCTACTATTTTGTCTCTCTTTCTAAAATTTTCGGTCTGCATTATAGTCCAAAATTTTTATCTCATGATCTACTCATTTCAAGCTTTCTGAAACTATATATAATAAAAAAATCGGATGTAAAACAAGTGAGATATTATTTTTTTTTTGAAAAAAAGATAGTTTTTGACAATTTATTTTTAAAATAGTTAAATTTTTTTTGTAATTTTTGGCTAGTTGAAATTCATGACTTGAATGTACTATTTCATTATCTATTTGTTTTGGGCTTTTTGGAAAGGTATTTTAATAGCCAAATGAATTTAAAACGAATAGATTGCGATTGTTAGAAGTTTTTGGAAATGATGTTATCCAATTAAAGGTATATTCGTACCTTTAAGCCCTTTTATGATCTATTTGCCTTCTATTAGAAAGTTGTGGCATGTGTTGTCACATTAAATGTGTTTCTGACTTCTAGTTCCTTTTCCAGACATGATTGAATAGGAACAAACTCAAATCACTCCTAGTGGGAGTTCCAGATGTCCAGTTAGAGGGCGGACTGGCACCCGTTGCCGATAAGGCCCGGGAGAACCAACCTGTAACTATGCACTTACTATACGTATTATGAGGGGTTTGTATCTTTAGACTGCCTTAAAGTAGATAAACAGTGATAATAAGACAAAAGGAAATGCATATGACTAGGCCGTTGGGGCCACGGTGTCTAAAGTACGAAACATGATTTCACTTTTACTTTACATAGTCTACAAAGCCTCTAAATAAAGAGAAACATCTGAAAAGGGTCAGGACAGGCCCTGCCTCGACTAACTATATAATATAAACATAAGCTCTGGACATATACAAAGCCCCGAAGCAACCTGGAGCTTGATGACAACAACTGAATATCCTGTGCTCCTACTGGGGTAATTTACTTGCACCTGTACCTGTAGCATGAAATGCAGGTCTCCCGTAAGGGACGTCAGTACGAGATAATGTACTGGGTATGGAAGGCAGGACATACTGTATATAAAGTAATATCTTAATGAAACCATGCATCTATAGAAGATCAGAGGCCACCCTTAGTTATACTGTGAAATCATGTACTTTATGTCCTTTATATCACTTTACCTTTACTGTAAAATCTGTACTGTAAAATCTGTGTACAACTGTAACATGTGACCAACTGATCAGTAGTGAAACTGTATCGGGATCGTCCCTATGCTAGGTTCGCAATGAACCCCCTCGGGCTACCA
>JAABOM020064868.1:0-41667 GCA_011800125.2 Solanum clarkiae | reverse complement strand
ATACAGGGTTTTGCCGCATTGATTCACCAACAATTATTTCAAACATCAATTAACTCTATTCTCAATTAAAGGGGGGACGGGGGGAAGATTTGAAATGATTTATAAGAAACTAAAACTATACTAACAAAGTGAAGAGATGATCAAATTGGAGAGCAACTTGGGAAGTTGTGTTCCCCATGATGCAATAACTAAAACATCCCAGATAACATAACCTAAATTAGGAAATTGCATTCAAGATAGTAACTTAAGTTCTTCCAACCCTTGGGCAAAGGTGAAGGTCGAATTTCACTATGGTGCTTGGTAAGCTATCATAGTGTGCTAACTAACCCTTACCTGTTGTCCCAGTCAATCTCTCCTTTCTCAGGTTTGGTTAATTAGACGAGAACACATCAATTGAATTTTATTACCCATTTCCTTTTCCTGTTCATCAGTACTGTGATTGAGATCATGACACTAGGCGGGGTTTAATGTTGGCCATCATTAAATAACAAGAAAAATGGAGGAAAATGGATAATACATGCAAATACCCAAATCAAGAAGTGCAAATAATCTGGGTCATTAAGCTAGCTACTTCTAGTTCCCACAACATCCAAGTTGTGGGGGTTTAGCTACTCATGACTTGGGCAACAAAACAAACAATGAATGAAGCACACAAAGTCGAGAAATTACCCAAGAAGAATGAACAACAAGGAAACCCTTCTTAGAATCACAAGCTTGAATGATGAAATTGATTTACAAGCTATTCTAAATCTCCAAGTTGAGTCTCCAAGTTAGAACCCTAGTCTAAAACCCTACAATATTCTAAGAATTTCTCTCTCTAAAATCTCACTAAAAATCTATGGAATACACTGCCTCCTTTCTAAAAACCCTAACATATATTATTTATACTATTTAAAAAAAGATCCTTAAAATAATTAGAAAATTCAGGTTGACATTGTTACGACTCATAGCTACGGCTCGTAGTGTGACCTACGAGCCATAATCAGGCTCTCGTTGTCAGGACTTGGCATTTGGGACTTCATTGCTATGATTGACCTCTATGAGTCATAGTCTGATATACGACTTGTAGTGCCTTCTCCTAATCCACCCTTTCATTTCTTGGTCAAATTTTAATCAATATTGTTAATTGCTATGAGGCCTCCTTCTACAATTCATGGTGAGGACTATGACCCGTACCTTGGGCTCATATGTCTGAACTTAAATTTCTCCGATTTTGATTTTGGAAACTATTAATTGCTATGATCATCCCCTATGACTCGTAGCTTGGGCTACGACTCGTAGTGGGTCTCACAGATCCTCAAATTCAATAAAATTTGCTATTTTTCTCGAAAATCAGGCCAACTTATATTTTCTGCAAAAATAAACACAAAAATCATAAAAATTCGCATTGAGAACACACAAAATTCCTTGTTTTAGGCATCAAATGTATTGTATTTTGACAACACATCAATACCCTCAACTTAGAATTGTTGCTTGTCCTCAAGCGATGACCTAATCAAGATAGATAATGAGCAATATATAATATCATCCTACTGGCATATACCTTACTCAATTTCAACTTGGGTACCCAGACTAACATTTTCAAAACATGATTTTCTCTCAGCCGGTGCATGACTTTCTATTCTTTCTTTCATTTCCAACTCCTCACTTCATTTTTTCTAATATACCATAACATAGGTCACCCTCAACTTAGGCTTTTCGTTGGAGGTGAAGTACACAATATCTAATCCCTAAACCAGGGCCACCTTTGGTAGCCACCATCAACTTAGGCTTTTTGCCTCAATCAAGGTTCATAATGTTCAAGGATAGACCAGGGCCAATATATAGGTATTTCACTAGATCTAGTAAGGCTAGTTAGGTATTAAGAAAGAAAAAGGATATGTAAGGCTCAAACATTTGGAACAAGGGGTAAACTCTATCATCCGGTAAGTTATTTAGGCAAAATTTGACTAATTTAAAGAACAAGGGCTTAAGATCCCTTCCTAATCCATCCGATCTCTAGTCCAACTCAAAGTAATAGGGCAAGTTCTAAATCTGTACACAATGAATGAATACAACAAAATTAGTTCACACACACATGTCGTTGCATACATAACCATCATAGACTCACAGATCATGTGTCAAGCATCAATTTGCCTTCACTTAGTCAGAACAAACATTCCTAAACCATTCAAACATGCATATCACAAAATAACTATTAAATCACCAAAAAATTTCAAGGGTACCAATTTTTGCAAAAGTTTTCACAAACCATCAAATCCATGTACATGCCAAAGTTTAATCACTATATACCACAAAAATTATCTAAAACGTCTAAGTGTGCCAGTTCAACATAAAAATAAAAATCCACAAGGTAAAAGAACACAGGCAAGAAAATATTGGGATATAAAAAACTAGGATAGTTATGGACTAAAGGCTACTCAGACTTTACCCTAGTCCATACTATCCACACCCCACCAAAAAGAAGTATTTTATCGTCAAACGAATAAGGCAAAAACAGAATAAAAATAGGGGATCAAAAGTCAAACATCAAATGGTGCCTAAGCACCAGTCTTCGGCTATCCCTGACTGTCTCCCTCTTATGGGGTAGCATGTGCTACAACCGTACTAGATTAGGAAACTCCCTGCAATCTCTCAAGCTCCAGAGTTCTCCTTTGCTCCTCTTCCTCTCTTGGTTTCTGCAAGACAAACTCCATGATCTGCTCCTCCAACTCCTCATTCTCCTCAAAGATCTTCTGTTGATTATGCCCTTTCTCTGCATTAGTCTCCTCCATAGGGCTCTTCCCAGGAGCATGCAGTGGACCCTCCTCGAACATGTCAAATACTGGCTCATCTATAAGTGTAGTCTTCGAAACTGGGATCGAAGCCACGAATGATGCAATAAAATCAGTCTTGAACTTCGTCAACTCCTAACTTAAGGCTGATATTCTGCAGGTTGGGTATCAGCAATTCTTTTCTTCACATGCACCTCGAATGCATCGACTCGGGCATCCACCATAGCAATCCTTTGATCAAAAGCTAAAGTGGTGAACACCTTGCATCTATCCTCTGATGCCTAAAATGTTTGTTGGACCCACGGCTTGATCTGTCGTATGACCTGAGCTAGTTGGGTCTTTATTCGTGCCAATCGACAAACCATAGCTCAAAAAATAATAGCAGACATAATAGGAAAGTCTGTAGAAGAAACCTGAGATGTGCATGGCTCCAGTGCACGTGGGAAAAATGCTCTGATCTCCTATCAGAAAAATTCCTAATTGTTCTTTTGGGGCTTCAACTCTCACATAAAGTTCTTGTTTTGACATAGGGGACCCATATCAATATCGGCTACCTCAGGCTGCTGTGATCCCATATCAGTAATAGTAGTAGCTGGAGTAGTGGTGGCAACCGTCGAACCCTCGACATATGGATCAAGATCAAAAGTCTCAGGCATAGGAAGAGGTGCTGCCTGCTGGAGAGCCACCGGGCTCTCATCAGCCTTGATGAGGCTGGGATCCATGGTGTGGAGGGCCTCGACATGAGGATCAAGATGAAGGGAGACTCGTCCCCCAACCTCCATGCATAATCTATGGATCAGTACGGGAAAAGGCATATATGTATTTCTCCAGTGTGCTGACTCATGGATCTTCTCAAAAATCAGACGGGCCCAATTAATGTTGTAGCTAGCTAGGATGCTGGCTAGTAGAACCGCTCACTCCAACTTGATGACATTATCCTTAAAGGTGGGTCGATGTGAGCCCGAATGATAGCCGACCAAAATTTGGCGGGGAAAGTGAGAGAAGACTTCACGATAGGCTCTATGTGTGTAGTGACCCATGTAGGCTCGGGGCCACTCTCTTCTATCAGGTTGGCCACCCATCTCAGAAGCTCAGTCTTCTAGTCCACTTTCTTTCCAATCACAGCCTGTCTCATCTCATCTATTCGGTTGTCATACTCGACTGTGGACTTTGGTTCTCTATAAGTAGGCCCAAACTGTATATGGAAGATCATCTCCTCCGAGATGTCGACCCACCTGCCTCGCACCAATACCTCCCGAAGTTTGGGATGCTCAATAGCCTTTTTCCCCTTGGGAAGATCTTGAATAATAGTAGTGCATAAGCCGCATAGAACTCTCACGCTAGAAGTGGAGCATACTTGCTCAGCTTCCCTGTCAACCACTAGAGTCCATGTCGCTATCTTAGTCTCCAATGCTGGGGCATGGCTCAGGCTTGAATCTACTAGCCGGGGCTCTTTATAAAATAGTCTCACGGGCTTCCCCTACCAATTAGGCTCTGACCCTTATCTGTATATAGCCTCCATGCGATGATACTGAGGATATATATTAGCAATAGATGGGGAAATCGTGGATTGGGCTACTCCTGCATTCTGGGGTACGTCATTAGACTCAGACCTGTCATTATTTCCCTTCTCATCAGACTGGGAGTACTCTCAACCTGCATCAGGGTCAGCGCAACTCTGGCTCTCGTCTGAGTAACCTATGCCTTAGGGTCTATCCGGACATGGTGGACCTTATTTGACCTATCTGACTACTCATTGTTCGAATGTATATCACTAAGCCTCCGGTTAAAGGCCATGATGGATGCATTTCTTTTTTTCGGGGCCATTATTCTGAAATTAATAGGATAAACAAATAGTTAGCCCCAAACCATCTGTACAAACAACAAAAACAAATAAAAGGAATAGAAGGGAACAAAATAAAAAAAGAAAACAATTAAAAATCAACACTACATCAGTTGCAGTTGACAGATACAAGACCTTGCTATGACTCGTAGTGGAGACTACGAGTCGTACTGAGGCCTCGTAGTACTCAAGTGCATAATAATTTTAGAAACTGAAACTAGGTATGATACACAGTGACGACTCATAGCCTCTACTATGGGTCGAGATAGGTCTCGTACAGAGTGTCAGTTTGCAAAACTAAACACAAGCATAAGTCCACGAGACCCCACTACGGTTCGTAGTAAGAACAAACGACCCATACATAGGTCTTTTATGGTAAGTGTTCAAGGTCCTTAGGTCATAGTTATTCCCTACAAGGGGCAACTACGACTCGCAGATGCTTCTAAGAGTCGTAGGAGGCCCTCGTAGCAGAGAATAACAGGTACCTAAGGTACGTTTAACTTCACTACATAAACTTTAAAAATACATCACATCTAATTGTAATAGCATCGAAGCAAGCTCATCCATATGTCAAGCATAAAAATACTCAACACCTAAGCATGACATTAACATCAAGAATTCATCCCATCATTGACATTCTACCAAACAATTTACTATCGAAATTCACTCTCCGACTTCATCTATAATGCATCTATGTAACAGTCCCCATACCGTACCCACAAACTCAAGCATTTACATTTTGCATAACATTCAGGGAATAAATCAACATGCACATTATACATTCATCAATTCAAAATTCAACCACATCAATACAACCCTCATCATAATCATGGTATAACCACAGTACGAATTACTTTATTCATGGCAATATCCTTTGTTAAACACATCACAAGGTACTATGGTCATCAAGCAAATCAATCATAACCAAGACACTCAACATAAGGTTTACAATATTGCTTTGTATTAACACAACCCTAATTCTATCTCAAATATACCCTACCTACATACGATACCCCTTAGTTATAGCATCACATATTCAGTCATTTCAAAATAAAATCATTGTGCGAGCAAAACTGAATCTAAAGGACATACCATAATCCGAGGTGATTAAATTGAGAGAGACGAGAAAGAAAAGTGCAAAAACCCTAGGTTACTGAAGAAGTTGCTAGAATAGTGCCGAAAATTGAGGGGAGTGGCCAGAAAAAGGGTCGAAAAACACTTGAGGAGGAAGATTAGGGAAATATCGTGATTAGGATAGGAAATTGTTCGGTCAAAAAATGATTTTGACCTTTTAAATACTTGATCAGGCTGACTTTAAAAATCCCTGAGTCGAGTCTATGAAAGCCCGAATATGGGTCGTAGCCCTGACTATGACCCATAGGACTTGTTCTCGTAGACCACTCAACACTTAGAAAAATTTTGAAAATCATACCTGGGAACTATGAACCCCATTTACAACTCGTAGATATACTATGAGTCGTAAAGTTGGCTCGTAGTATAAGTGCCAACTTCGATCAAACACTATTATCCTCTATGAGGCATGATTGTGAGTCATAGTGCACACTACGGCTCACAGGCCTGGTTGTAAAGGTTGCTTCCAATGCCATTTTCTGTAAACTTTTTGCTATGTCCAAAACATGCACAATTTTCTCAAAATATACCACTATAATACACAACCAATTTAATATCTTGAAAGAATAATCAAACCAACATCAAACTACTACCAAAGAATCCACAAAATACCAGTTAAACCCAAAAACAAGCAAAAGCATTTAAAAACTCTTGGGGCCTCCCAAGGAGCGCCTTATTTAATGTCGTGACATGACTTAGTCCTCCCAAGTACTCAGAATTCCTCAAGTTGTGATGTCCCTCCTTCACAAGGCTTTTCTTTGCTCAACATACTCCACTAAATCTGTTGAAGTTGTATAGAAGCAAGTTCAAATTTGTTATTGAGTTTTTGAATTACCGACGAATGTTGGTCAACTTTATAGTTTATCTTAATAACATCGAACTTGACTTCTCGCAAGATTTCCTCTTGTGCATCCATTATCTCCATCATCTTGGAAAACATATTCTCAACCTTAGAGGTTCCATCTCCAACGCACTGGTTATGAAGCAATCTGAACCACGTGTTCACACCACTCTCTCCCACTTGGTTGGATTTTTCACTGAATGTACTCGTGTGGGTGACTTAATGCTCATGCATAGGCTTGTATACTTGATGAATAGCAGCCAGTTTGTTCATAGGTTTAGCAACTTCTGCAAATGGTTTCCTTACGAAGGCCATGTATTCTCCTTCTAGTAGAGCATCGGCCTGACCCTGCTTTTCTAAGTTTAAAGCTCTATAAAAACTTGCCACCAATAACTCAATAGAAAGACCATAAGCCTGAGCTCTTCCCAAGTATTCCTTATACCGTTCCCATGTTAGACTTAGTGAATGACCTCAAACTCACTGGAAATTGAGTATTCGATCTTGAAGTTTAAACTTGTTTGGTCTAACATGAACCTTGCTAGGAAGGATCTTTTTAGCTCCACCCAGTTTGATCACACATATTGAGGGAGTTTAGACTACTAGATAGTAGTATCATTTCCAAGGGTCATTGGGAAGACTTGTAGTACCATGACATCCATAGTCGGATAATGTGTTCCCCAAAATATCCCTACACACTTGTGCAAATTTTTGCAGATGATCATGCGGATCTTCTGATGGCTAACCCTAGAATAGCACACGTCTTGCGATCATTGGAGTAGATCACTTATGATAAGGAGCTTTTTTTAGCCATTCGCTTGACAACTTGTTGGATATTTGTATTGGTTAAAGCAAAAAGGATTACACCACAATGTACGTGTATAAAAAGATAGACTAAGGAAAACAAGAACAAAAGGTAAAATACAAGAGAACTAAGCAATCAACACTTGAATTAACTAATAGTGAAATCAAGTCAAAACCTCATCGTATTCCCTGGGAACAACGCCATTAATGTTGACAACGCTCAAACAATACCTCTCACTTTGAGGATACAGCGATCGCTGTCAAATATAAAACTTAATCATAGGTTAGGGTCGAATCCTAAGGGAATACGGGGTTTTGCTGCATTAATTCACCAACAATCATTTCAAACATTAATTAACTCTATTCAAAATTAAGGCAGGGGAAATTTGAAATGATTTATAAGAAACTAAAGTTATACTAACAAATTGAAGAGATAATCAAATTGGAGAGCAACTTGGGAAATTGTGTTCCCCATGATTCACTAACTAAAACACCCTGGATAACACAACCTAAATTAGGAAATTTCATTCAGGATGGTAACTTAGGTTCTTCCAACCCTTAGGCAAAGGTGAAGGTCCAAATTTCATTATGGCGCTTAGCCGGCTACTATAGTGTGCCAACTAACCATTACTTATTGTCCCAGTCAATCTCTCCTTGGTTGAATTTGGTTGATTAGATGAGAACACACCAATGTAATTCTGTCACCCATTTCTTTTTCCTATTCATCACTACCTTAATTGGGATCATGACACTAGGCAAGGTTTAATATAATCTACCATTAAACAAAAAGAAAAATGAAGGAAAATGGATAATACATGCAAATATCTAACTCAAGAAGTGCAAATAATCCAGGTCATTAAGCTATCTACTCATGATTCCCACAACACCCATGTTGTAGGGGTTTAGCTACTCATGACTTGGGCAAGAAAACAAACAATGAATGAAGCACACATAGTGGAGAAATTACCCAAGAAGAATGAACAACAAGGAAACCCTTCTTAAACTCACAAGCTTGAATGATGAAATTGATTTATAAGTGATTTCAAATCTCCGAGTTAAGTCTCCAAATTAAACCCTAGTCTAAAACCCTACAATATTCTAAGAACTTCTCTCTCTAATATCTCTAAAAATCTATGGGATATTTTGTCTCCTTTCTAAAAACCCTTACATATACTATTTATAAAAAGGTCCTTAAAATAATTAAAAAATTTAAGTCGACAATTGTTATGACTCGTAACTATGGCTCATAGGGTGACCTACGAGAAGTAATCGAGCTTTAGTTGTCAGTATTAGGGATTTTGGACTTCACTGCTACGATCTAACTCTGCGAGTTGTAGTCTGGTATATGACTCCTAATGCCTTCTCGTAATCCACACTTTTATTTTTTGGTCCAATTTTAATCAACACTGTTAATTGCTATGAGGCCTCCTTCTACTAGTCACAATGAGGATTATAACCCGTACCCTGGGCTCGTATGGCTGAACTTAAATTTCTCAGATTTTGACTTTGGAAACTAATAATTTTACGATCATCCCCTACGACTCGTAGCTTGGGCTATGACTCGTATTGGGTCTCGTAGATCCTCAAATATGACAAAATCTGCTACGTTTTTCCAAAATCAGATCGACCTGTATTTTCTACAAAAATAAACACAAAACACATAAAAACCATAAAAAGTCGCCTTGAGAACACATAAAATCCCTTTTTTAGGCATCAAATGTGATGTATTTTAAAATCACATTAGTGTCCATGAGTAGTCTATCTTATATCGATGACAGTGGCAAAGAAGGGGCTAGAGAAGTTCACTAGTTGGCGAGGTTGGAGGTTATGTTGGATGAAGTTGAAAATGGTGGTGTAATAGTTGTTGATGGCTCTAAATATTCTTTGATTGAGAAAGTAAAGTCAAAATAAGATCTTTACCGCACCTTGCTTGAGTTGAAGACCTTGGTGAAGGACGGTAAAGTGGAGGTTTTCTCCTAAGGGGGAGATGGTACCCTTAGATACCAAGGTAGGTTGTGTATGCCTAATGTTGATGACTTAAGGGAGTTAATCTTAAAGAAGGCTAATAATTCATCCTATTCTATTCACCCTAGTTCTACTAAGATGTATAGAGACTTGAGGAAGGTGTATTAGTAGGGTAGTATAAAAAGAGATATTACCAAATTCTATCTGGATGTCATAAATGCCAACAAGTGAAAGCCGAGCATCAAAGGTTGGGTGGCCTATCCTAAGACATAGAAATTCCTACTTGAAAGTGAAAAAGATTAACATGGATTTTGTGGTTCGATTGCCTAAGACTGGGAAACCCTTTGACTCTATTTAGGTTGTTGTGGGTAGAATGATAAAGTCAGCTCATTTTCTACCGGTCAAAACCACTTATGGTGCTGAAGATTATGCCAAGGTTTATATTCATGAGTTGGTTAGATTACATGGGATGCCCTTGTCTACCATTTCTGATCGTGGTGCTCAATTTACTTCTCATTTTTGGAGGTCCTTCCAAAGAGGTCTTGGTACTAAGGTCAAGCTTAGTATGGCTTTTCATCCTCAAACGGATGGCCAAGCCGAAAGGACTATCTAAACTCTTGAAGATATTCTTAGAGCTTGTGTTTTAGAGTTTAAGGATAGTTGGGATGAATATCTTACACTTATTGAGTTTACGTACAACAATAGCTACCACTCAATCATTAGCATGGCTCCCTTTGAAGATTTTTATTGTAGGCATTGTAGATTCTTGGTTGGGTGGTTTAATATGGGGGAGATGGCATTTCTAGGTCTGGATTTGGTTATGGAAGCCTTGGAGAAGGTGAGGTTGATAAGGGAGAGAATAAAAGAAGCCCAATGTAGACAAAAGTAATACTCTGATGTGAGAAGAAGAGATCTTGAGTTCAAGTTTAGTGGTTGGGTTTACTTGAAAGTCTCACCCAT
Source organism: Solanum clarkiae (assembly GCA_011800125.2). Classification (NCBI taxonomy): domain Eukaryota; kingdom Viridiplantae; phylum Streptophyta; class Magnoliopsida; order Solanales; family Solanaceae; genus Solanum; species Solanum clarkiae. The sequence goes on along the minus strand of JAABOM020064868.1, from coordinate 31,352 downwards.
GAAAGGGGTGGTCCGGGCAAGAAAGGGAAATTGAGCCCAAGGTCTGCGGGGGCTTGTAGAGTTTTGAAAAGGATTGGTAAGGTTTCTTATGAGTTGGAGTTGCCTATGGAGATGAATATGGTTCATTCGGTCTTCCATGTGTCCATATTGAGAAAGTGTGTGGGTCACCCAAGTGCTATAGTGCCCTTAAAAGTGGTGGGTGTTGTAGAAGATAATTTAACCTATGAGGAGGTCACGATGGAGATTTTGCATAGAGAAGTGAAGAGACTAAGAAACAAAGATATAGCATCCTTCAAGGTCCTTTGGAGGAATCAACAAGTTGAAAGTGCCACATGGGAAGCCGAGGCGGACATGAAAAAGTGATATTCATATCTCTTCCACTTTACTCAAGCCGAAGATAATAATCTAAGTCCTCTATATTATTTCGAGTCTTATGTTTCATCACTCACAACATTTTGCATGCATTCATGTTTATTGTAACAGGCTTAAAGTGATTCTTGACATTCATGTTAAGATTTTTTTAAAATGATCTTTAAATGCATTTATTACATTCATGTCAGGCTGGAATCTTCATAATTACTTCTCTTACGCATGTATCTTTGACATTCAGGGACGAATTTTCGCAAGGGGGAGGTATTGAAGCACCCCTCATGTGCTTCAGAATGCCCCATAATTGTAATTTCCATATATCTCAAAATTCGTGCATGATTTCAAAAATCTGACTTCATATTCTTGATCAGGGGATAAAATTGAGTGGGAAAAGGGTATAACTCTGATTTTAGAAGACCCGTAGTGAAAAATAATTTTTTCTAATTTTTCATAATCTAACGTCTGTCCGCGTCCAGGCCACGACGCACCAAGTTCGTAGACCAGTGTAAATGCTTCTCCGCGTCTAGTCCACATCTTGCAAGAGGCACGGACCAGTGTATTATTATCCTTGGTTTTTCTATTTTGCCCAAGGGCATTAGGGTCATAGCCCCACGCCCACTTAAATGTGAAATCACTCATATTTAGCCAGTTTTCAACTCTATAGCTCATGAAACCCTCTCTAAAATCTCTCTAAGACTCTATCAATTCTCTCATTCAAATCTAAGGATTTGAAGCTCAATTATGGGACTCAAGGACTCATTTCAAGCTCTAATCTGCTTCAAGTTAACCTCAAGGAATTCAAGGTTTGAGGTATATGGGTCTTAATCAATGGGTCCCTTCATCCATGGGTCCTTTCACCTTCTCTTTTTATGAAAATTGCATGTTTTCAAGTTATATTTTCCATGGATATCTCTTATTATGAAATATGAGCATAAATCATGTCTGAGTTTTGACAAGTATTGATTGATTGTGCATGAATGTCGATTTCAAGCTTGTTCCATGAATTATTTATGTCTGTTGAGACTATGCATGTTTTGAGCTATGAAACTACGAACTATTATGAGCTTTTGGTGATGGATTTCAAGGTACCCTACATGAGGGTTTTACTACATGTTGGTGGATTGATTTTCATTGAGTTCACTCATATTATTTCACTCTTGAATTGTATGATTTTGAATAAGTATAATGAACCCACCATGTGTTTGATAAAATGACATGACAAGAATTCTCAAGTTATTAATGATCTATTACATGATTTACAAGTCAAGTGACTTCATGATGATTATGAGCTTTCAAGCATGTATTGATTTCATGAAAAGTATCTATGATATTGCAAGTATCAAGTTGAGCCCTATTTCATGATTTTCACCTCTTACAAGCCATTCATGTTAAAGCAATGGATTATATATGATTACTATCTACTCTCATTTTTAAGCTAGGCTTACTAATAAAGGTCAAGCATGTTTATGAGCTACTCATATCATGTTAGCATGTTTCTTACAAGTTATTCAAGTTATTACTATTTTAGGTATTCTGTGAAATTTGACTTAGCATCGATTGAGGCTTAAGATGGAGGCTCGACTCAAAGGGTCCTTATAAAAAGTCTTTAGTCTCTAAACTATGTGCCACATAGGAGTATATAATATCCCTTTTATGGTTTCGTGTGTATCCATATAGTTACGGCACACCATATCGGGAGGAGGGTGACATGCCTCGATTACCTTGTCGTGGGAGGGGGTGACATGCCTTGGATTATTCATATTATCATGTATGGTTTACCTTGGCAAATAGACCACACCTCGTCGAAGGGGTGACATTCCTCGATGCCCTTGCCAAGGGGGTGACATGCCTTTGACTCCAAGTAGTATCTCACTTGGTCTATGTCGGTTAAGGTCTCTTCCGACACATGTAATATGTATTATGCAAGTTAAATGTTTTACAAGTATGTTTTATTACAAGCATTCATCATGCATGCCATGTTGAGATTATATATCCATTGCTTATAATTATGCATTTTGAATAAATTGTCTTATGTCTTTGTTGCATTCCATCCTGCATACTTAGTACATTCAAATGTACTAACGCATACCCTATTCCTACATATAGGGACTGAAGCTCCTTTTGATCATCCTCCTCTACGTGGCTAGTTTGATTCTCGGAGAAATCTTTGGTGAGTCCTTAATTTTGAGGACAATATCTATTTACTTTATGTCATGTAGAGACTCCTTCTTATGTTGAATACTTATTATTATGAGGATGAGCCCGGGAGTGTCTTCACCTACGCTCCGTTCTAAGTTAGAGGTGTTGTTTGATACTATGATGTATTATGCTATAAGCTTGACTTCTTTATTGCTTTTATGATTATCAAGAATTCCCTTAGTCCCGCTTTAGTTTTTTATAACTTGTGATGCTTATTTTGCTTCCGTGACCGAAGATGTGTGATTGATATGCTAAGAGGCTTGTTTGGGGTCCCTTAGGTTCCCCATTCATCATGTCATGTCTATGCCCTAGGCTTGGGTCATGACAAGGGGTTTATAATAATCAATAAAAAACTAAACTAAATGAACTATCACGAGAGACAATCAATAATAGAGAGAAACAAGAGTATTGTGTTTCCCATGATTCCCCAACTTAGAATTACCCGATAATCCAATTTTTGTACAATCTATAGCATGTAGGATAGTAATTTAAGTTCACCAGGCCCTTTGGCCAAAGGGGAGAGGCGAATTTCAATATGCGACTTGGTCCATCTCAATAGTGTGCATTACTAACCACTACCTATAAGTCACAGTACAACCTCCCCTTGGTCCAGTTCGGTTGATTAGATGAGAACACATCAATCAAATCCTATTAATTAATCTCTTTTCCTATTCATTACTACCTTGGTCATGTCAATAACACTAGGCAAGTTCTAATGTTGGCCATAACTAGAAAACATGCAACACAAAGAGAATTAGTTAATACATGCATATACTCAATCCAAAAATTGTAAATTATCTAGGTTTACTTTGTTAGTTCTTCATGATTCCCACAACCCTAGTTCTGAATTTAGCTACTCATGCTATGTGTATATTAAAAGATTATCAATTGAGAAAACATAGTTAAACACTTGCACAATTGAATTGAGATCAAGTAAATCCAAGATCAATCAGAATCACAAGATTGAAAATCAAATTTACCCATAAGTGTTTCTCACAATTTTCTCTCAGAAGTATTAAGTTCTCAAAGTAAAACCCTAAAAACTCTGAATAATGGCGTCCTCCCTCTAAATAATAACCTAAAAGTACTATTTATATTAGTTACAATTAAGTCCTAAATAAATTAGGAAATTTATCGGCATACTCCACGAAAGCTCTTTACGACTCGTAGTATGATTTATGGCTCAAAGTCGAGGTCTCGTAATCAGCTACTAAATTTTTAATTTTTGCTTGCATTGAACCCACACTGATAGCATATGACCTCTTTCCTCATGCACAATTCATCTGGACCACTTGCTCCATATGCTTAACAATCCTTACAAATGGTTGATCTAGAAACACGCCCTCATGATAGTGTTAGCACAAGCCTAAATGTTCTCATCAAGGGCACGATAGTTGATCTCCACCAAGGGATCATCAACTATCTTGTGGTAAGGGACACTCCTTAGACATTTAGTAAATCGCTCCCAAGTAGTGCTTATCAGATCACCAAGAAGTTGCTTAAAGTTTTTGATCTTGTCCTTCAACTTGAGCTTCTTCAATCTAGGGAAGTACCTCTTCAAAAAGGCCTTCTGTAAATCTGCCTATCTTGTAATTATACTCTATAGGAGCTTAGATAGCCCTAATGCAGCATTGCTTATGAGAGACAATGGTAAGACATGAAGTCCCACAACATCCGTATATAGATCATGTGTCCCCATCACACTCTTACAAACAAATGTCACATTGTGCAAGTGGCTATGTGGATCCTCTGATGGTAAGCTAAAAAATAGCCCACGATTCTGTAGCATCTGAAGTAACCCACTTGAGAAAGTAAACTTTGTGTTTGCCGGTAGTGGTGGCAAGACAATAGCTCCAGTCACATCCATAGCAATGTGGTTCAACCTGTATTGATTCCACTTGTAGCATTGGCATTGAACTCCTGAGGTTGTGGAATGTTCTCTAGAACAAGTGGGATTTCATTCCTATTATTATCATTGTTACCCCGATTCAAAGCTGCATTGGCCACATTGTTGGCATTTTCTTGGACCATTCTTCTTGTAGTTCTGTGGATCTCTGGATCAAATAGAGTTAAGGGGTTGCCTTGACGCCGAGTGTTGGGCATACACTAATCGTACACCCTGCAAAGAAACAAAAAAATAAAAGTTAAACAAAGGGAACTAAGGATTAACACTCAAATTATTTAATGAATCAACCTAATTCTAGTTGTATTCCCCGACAAAGGCACTAAAATCTTGATTTTGCCCAAGTTACACCTCCTTTTTAGAGGATAAAATGGTTATTGTCAAGATATAAAACCTAACTAAGGTTATGGTCGAACCCAAAGGGAATACTTAGACTCAAGACAAATCCACCAATAAGCAATCCAAGTAGTTAAGAAACTCAATTCCCTGAAGGAAGGGGGATTTGTAATAATCAATAAGAAAGTAAACTAAATGAACTATCATGATAGATAATCAATAATAAAGAGCAACTAAGGTATTGTGTATCCTATGATTCCCCAACTTAGTATCACCGGATAGCCCAATTTTTGTCTAAATTATAGCATGCAGGATAGTAATTTAAGTTCACCAAGCCCTTTGGTTAAAGGTGAGATGCAAATTTCACTACGCGACTTGGTCGATCTCCATAGTGTGCATTACTAACCATTACCTATTAAGTCACAGTACAACCTCCCCTTGGCCAGTTCGGTTGATTAGACGAGAACACATCAATCGAATCCTGTTGATTAATCTTTTTTCCTATTAATTACTACATTATCCAGTAAGTTAATACTATGCGAGTTCTAATATTGGCTACCACTAGAAAATATGCAAAACAAATAGAATTAATTAATACATGCATATACCCAGTCCAAGAATTATAAATTATTCGAGTTTACTTCGTTAGTTCTTCATGGTTCCCAGAACCATAGTTGTGGATTTAGATACTTATGTTATATGTAGATGAAGAGATTATAAATTGAAAAAATGTAATTAAACACTTACACAGTTGAATTGAGATCAAGCAAATACAAGATCAATGAGAATCACAAGATTGAAGATCAAATTTATCCATAAGTGTTTCTCATAATTTTCTCTCTCAAGTATTGAGTTCTCCAAGTACGAACCCTAAAAACTCTAAATATTGACGTCCTCCCTCTGAAAAATAACCTAAAAGTACTATTTATAATAATTATAATTAAGTCCTAAATAAATTAGAAAAACTGGTCAGCAAACTCTATGAAAGCTTTCTATGACTTATAGTGCAATTTATGGATCGTAGTTGTGGTCTCGTAATTAGATACTAGGATTTTGTACTTCTCTTCTGTGGCATCACCTTACCACTCATAAGGTGATTTATTACTCGTATTGCATGTTCATAGGCTTTAACTGCATCAAATTATCCGTCACTGAAAATTTTCATGAAACCAACTATATGACTCATAGAATGCTCTATGACTCATCTGCATGTCTTATTGAGCTGATCTTTAGATATCATCCCTCACTGAAATTTTTCAGGAGACCTCTTTTATGACTCTTAGAATGCTCTGTGATCCGTAAAGGGTCTCGTAAATCATCAAAAACAAGCAACTTCTGCAATTTTGCCCCAAATTATGGCCAACCTGCAATCCTACAAATCAAAACATAAAGACACATAAAATCTACAAATATCGCGTTGAGAACACATAAAATTCTAAATTAAGTATCAAAAGTGTTGTATTTTGGCAGCACATCACATTGCATCTGTCAAAGTCCTTTAGAGGAACTAATATATAGAAAGTGTAACTTGGGAAGCCGAAGTTGATAAGAAGAAGCGATCTCCCTATCTCTTCCATTCTAATCAAGCTTGAGGTACTAAGATCTTTTTGAGTTCAGAACCTCCTTTCCTTTCATGCCATTCTTATGTTATTTATGCATGGCTATATGAGTTTTGACGTTGCATTGTAAATGTTATTTGATGACATGGTTTAAAGGTTTTAGCGGTCTAAGTGTTGCATTTTTGTATATGATGCATTTGGTATATGTTTTCATGTATTCCATTCCTTAGAGTTTACCTTAGCATATTCGGGGACGAATATTCCTAAGTGGGAGATAATATAAGACCCCACATGTGAGAAGTATGAAAAATACAAGAAAATAAGCTCTGGAAATTTCTGACTATCAGCTTCTACGAGGGGTCTTATGGGCCTTAAGTTGTTGTATGACTCTTAAGTTGGTTCATGGAACCAGGGACAATCTTGGTGAAGTTTGAAATTTTCAGGAACTTGACCTATGACTTATCAGATGAATAGTAAAAAGACATACGAGCCTAAAGTCATGTCTTGGATTTAGGATCAAAGAATAGTCTTAAAAGGTTCAAAGGAGTCATTAGACGAAACCTTTGTATGGCTCGTAGACTAGACTATGGCTTGTAAACGGTGTCTCATGGTCCTATCCGTCCAGATTTTAAAAAGGGGTAGTTTTGACATTCCTCATTATTTAAATCCTAAAATATGTTAATTGACCCTTCAAGCAACCCCTTATCAGTATATACTACCCTAATCAATTCATTCTCCTCCGTTCTAAAATATCTCTAAGTCCCCAAACTCTCTCAAGCCCCCTCCAAGAGCTCAAGCAAGAAGGCCAAGATAGGGTTTCAGATTCTTCACTCCAAAAATAAGATTTTTGTCAATTAAATCATCAAGGTATGTGAGTTTTGATTATGGTAACCTTCCTCCCATAAGCTCAACCATTCTTCCTCTAAAATATATTTCAAGTTATGGGTATTTATGAAAAACTCTATGACTTCTTTGCATGATATGATTATTAAGAAACTTGTGACGATATCATGATGAGAATTATGCTATTTTGTCTTTGTATTACACTATAACATGATAAGTAATGGTAAGATGTGATTTAAGATGAGGGTTTAATGATGCCTCCTAACTATGCTTTACTATGTCATGGTGGGTCATTTTGCATAATTTGTAAAAGAGATTTCATTTCTCCTCATGTCCAAAGATGTTGATTTCGCACGATTTTGAGCATGTACGCATACCCACCATGTTTTACTATATCATGAATCAAACTTATATGATTGTGAAGGTTTTATAGCAAGTTATGTAAATTATGAATGGTATAAATTTTGAAAGGGTTATTTTACATGATATAAGATATACAATTGTTATGAAAGTTATGAAAGTTATGAAGCCCTATATTGATGTTAAGAATCTTTGATTTTGATGAGCTACTCTATGAAATATGATGATATTATGATGCTTTGCCTATTATGATAATAAGTATGATTTGAAGTATACCTTGGGATTGTGACCTAGCACCGAGAGGACCTTGGTAGGTAGCCTATTTCCTATAATTGTGTTGCCACCATAGGTTTGTGAATTAGCTAATGGATCTATATAACTTGAGTTACGTGATTGACCAAAATGGTTGGTGTTCCTGTACGACACATGCGAATCAAATACCAAAATGGGTGGTGTTCAGTAAGGTTAACAAGATATAATTACTCAAATGGGTGGTGTTCTCGTAAGGTGATTATGAGGCACTTTTTAGAAAGGGTGGCATTCCCATAAGGTAAGTGTTTGGTTTACCCTTGCAAAGTTGACCACTCCTAGTTCGGTATGGAGTAAACATCGGGATTCCAAGTAGTTGTTGCATTGGTCTTACATGTCAGTTATGGTCCCTTCCTATCTATGTATCATATGTCGCATGATTTTCTGATTTATCATGCATATTTTGACTATTTTATTGAGCATGCATGACATATTGAGCTTATACTCATTGATTATGATTATGCATATTGTTTAACAGTGGCTTGTATTCCTTGTTGCATTACACCCCACATACTTAGTACATTCTACATAGCAATACATAGTTTTTGCCTACATGATCATGTAGGAACTAGAGCTCCTTTCCTCCTCCTTCTCTACGTGGCTAGACGTTCCAATTGAAGATTTCTTGGTGAGTCCTCCACACCTAACGAAGTTTCACTAATTTTCATCCCTTATTTAGACTCATCTATTTTTGAATACTATCTTTTGAGGGTGAGCTGGGAGATGTCTTGGCCCCTGTTCTATTCACGATTAGATATGTTGTTTGATTTGTTATGGCTATCTATGATCGAGTTCACTAGCTATGCTATGTAGTTATTGGAGGTTTCCTTTTGTCATCACCCAAGCCTAGGGCCTAGACGTGACACAGCGCATAGGGAACCTGAAGGGACCCCAAGCAAGCCTCTTAACATATCATTACACATCCTTGGCCGTGGAGTAATAAAATACAACAAGAGATAGTAAACAGGGATAATCGGGGCTAAGGGACAACTTTCAAATCATAAACATCAAGAGACAAAGCTCAAAGAATTACACATAATATGTCCAACAACACCTCTAAAACTTAGATATTTAACGGGGGCCAAGACAAGCAACTGGACTCACCCTCATAGTCAAGTCCATAATAAAAAAGAAAAGGGAGTCTTTATACATAGCATAAGATCAAAGTCAATGTCCCCGAATTGGAGGACTCACCAACTAGCTTGAGAGACAATTGTACTAGCCACGTGGAGGAGGAAGATGATCAAGCGGCACTCAGGTTCCTACATGGTAACACCATATAGGCATTAGAGTATGTGTTAGAACATTCGAATGTACTAAGTATGTAGGATGCAATGCAACAATAGATAAGCAATGTAGGCAAAATGCAATATCAAGTAATAGATAGCATAGTAACAGTATGACATGAATAATAGATACATGAAGTAAGTCATGCTTATATAGAACAAAATACATGTGTAGCAAGTGACCATCAATACGGAATATCTAAGGCTTACCACCCCCTTGGAGAGGCAAATGAGGTACAAACCCCTCAATAGGTTAATGAGGTACCAACCCCTCAATATGGTTATACGGACCTACTAACCCCCCGTACTAGGAAACCGAGGTATAAACCCCTTGATGAGGTTAATAAGGTACCAACCCCTCAATAAGGTTATACAGGCCTACTAAACCCCATACTAGGCACCAAGGTACCAACCCCTCGATGTGGTTACTCGGGCCTACAACCCCCCAATCTAGACTTGGTCAACTCACAACACTATGAAAGTTCATGATGAAATTAATATATATATATATATATATATATATATATATACACAACATACTTTCATCATCATAAAGTCATATATATCATATGTCAAGCATTAGGCCTTCAACAACTCACGAATCATAATCTGGACATTTTATCAAACATTGGTGAGTGTGTAATGCTAGTGTAGAACTATGCAATTAAAGAGTAAAATCATGCAAGAAATCTTGAAGTGAATCATTCCACCAATACTTGGTAACACCATCATACAATATACATCAAAACTCCTCATCAAATCTCAAGTTAGATCCAAGATTCATAGCTCAAACATGCTAAAATAGTCACACTTTTACAAAACTCCAACATAGTTCATAGTCAAATTCATAGTAATAAACCCACATGTAAAATCAACATAAAAACATGCAATTTAGATGAAATGAATGTTTGGGAACCATGGGTGAAAGGACCCAATAGTTGAAAATCACATACCTTTACTTTGGAGAATATCTTGATGAAGATTGGCGATGAAGATTTGAAGCTTGAGTTAAATTATTAGATCTGGATGAGTTTTGAGACTTGAAATTCGAAGTGAAATATGAGACTAACTGTTTGAGTGAGTATTGGGGAATGTCTTGAATGATATGAGGGTGAAATAAGGCTATGTGTAAGTATTTTCACGCGTACGAACACTTAGTTCCAAGACCCACAAGTCTTGGACCAACTTAAAAAAAATGCACAAAATACAATATCTTGAATGATATGAGGGTGAAATAAGGCTATGTGTAAGTATTTTCATGCATACGAACACTTAGTCCCAACACCCACAAGTCTTGGACCAACTTAAAAAGAACTGCACTAAATACACATTGTCGCACCCTAGCCGCGTCGTGCTGAGGGCGCGCAGTGATCACTAGAATTTATTTTTTGGGAAAATGAAATTGTGATTCATTTGTTCTAAAATCGGGATTAGACCCATTTCCCACTCAATATGACCCGTTGATCAAGAATATGACGTCGAAGTTTTGATATCATGCACGGATTTTGAGATATATAGAAATTAAAATTTTGGGCACTTTCAAGGCACATTTTCGAGCACTTTTTGGGATCTTTTGTAATATCTCCCCCTTGGAAACATTCTTCCCCAAATGTGAAAGAGACATACATGAGAAGATTAATCATAAAGAGATTATCCCCCCCAAGAATGCAATAACTCACTGAAAACATCATTTTCAAAATCTCAACATAAGTGTAAAATTACCATGAACTTTGTTAATATAAACATGAATGCAGGCAAATAACTTAGGGGCTGGAACATGAGTCATGAAATCACATAGAAGCCTTAGAATCAGTATCTTAGTCTTGAGTAGGATGGAAGAGATAAGGGTATCGATTTTGCATATTCGCTTCGGCCTCCCATCTAGCACTTTCGACTTGTTGATCCTCCAAAGGGCCATAACAGAAGCGGCATCCTTGTTCCTCAACCTCTTCACTTGTCTATCCAAAATCTCTATTGGAACCTCTTCATATGTCAAGTTGTCTTCAACTACCCCTATAACATCAAGAGGCACAATAGCATTAGGGTCACCCACACACTTTCTTAACATAGACACATGAAAGACCTGATGAACTGATTCCATTTCTCTAGGCAATTCCAACTTATAGGCCACCTTACCAATCCTCCTCATCACCTCATAAGGACCCACAAATATTGGACTTAGCCTACCCTTCGTACCAAAATGAACCACACCCTTCATGGGTGATACCTTCAAATAAACCCAATCACCAACTCTAAACTTAAGCTCCCTCATTCTCACATTGGCATAAGACCTTTGGCGACTTTGGGCTGTTTTCAACCTTTCTATAATCATCCTAACCTTTTCCATAGAATCCATAACCAGATCTGGACTTAAAAAAGCCATATCTCTAACTTCAAACCACCTAAATGGTGATCTACAATGTCTACCATAGAGATCCTCAAAAAGAGCAATACCAATGCTAGAATGATAGATATTGTTACAAGCAAACTCAACCAATGGAAGATGATCATCCCAACTACCCTTGAACTCCAAAGTACAAGCCCTAAGAATATCTTCAAGAGTTTGGATAGTTCTTTTGGCTTGGCCATCCGTTTGAGGGTGAAAGGTCATACTAAGCTTTCTCTTGGTTCCAAGACCTCTTTGGAAGGACCTCCAAAAGTGTGAAGTGAATTGTGCACCACGATCTGATATGATGGACAAAGGAACCCCATGCAACCTCATCAAGTCATAAATGTATAACCTAGCGTAATATTCATCCATATATGTAGTCTTAACCAGTAGAAAGTGAGACGATTTTGTCATCCTATTAACCATAACCCAAATAGAATCAAAACCCTTTCTAGTCTTGGGCAACCCAACCAAAAAATCCATATTAATCTTTTCCTAATTCAAAGTAGGAATCTCTATGTCTTGGGTTAGGTCACCCGGCCTTTGATGTTTGGCTTTGACTAATTGGCAACTATGAGAACCGAAAATAAATTTGGCAATGTCTTTCTTCATGCCTCCCCACCAATACACCTCTCTCAAATCTCTATACATCTTAGTAAACTTGGGCTTAATAGAATAGGAAGAACCATGAGCCTCATCAAGAATCTTTTCTCTCAAGCCATCAACATAAGGTACACACAACCTACCTTGGTATCTAAAGGTACCATCTCCCCCTTGGGAGAAAACCTCCACATTACCATATTACCAATGCCTTCAATTCTAACATAGCGGGGGTCAAGATCTTTCTTAGCTTTCACCTCCTCAACCAATAAAGATTTAGAACCATCAACAATAACACCACTACCATTATCAACCTCTCTAAACCTAACCCCAAATCTAGCCAATCGATGGACCTCCTTATCCATCTCTGTGCCTCTACCATCAACATGAGATAGGCTACCCATAAACACCCTACTCAAAGCATCTGCCACAACATTAGCCTTACTGGGATGATAATGCACACTCATATCATAATCCTTAAGAAGTTCTAACCACCTCCTTTGCCTGCCTCGAGATCAGTTTTAGTAAACATATATTGGAGATTATTATGAACGGTAAACACATCAACATGCACCCTATACAAATAATGATGCCATATCTTTAATGCAAATACCATGGCGGCTAGTTCAAGATCATGGGTAGGATAGTTCCTTTCATGTACTTTGAGTTGTCTAGAAGCATATGCTATGACCTTACCATTTTGCATCAACACAAAATCCAAACCAACTCTAGAAGCATCATAATACATAACAAATCCTTCTAGCCCTTCTAGTAGTGACAAGATAGGAGCGGACACAACCTTATCTTTCAATGTTTGGAGACTCTTTTCACACTCATAGGTCTACACAAACTTAGCCTTCTTTTGAGTCAATTTAGTCATGGGAGAAGCTATAGAAGAGAACCCATTCACAAACCTCCGACAGTAACCCGCTAAGCCCTAGAAGCTCCTAATATCTGACGGGATCAATGGTCTAGGCCAATTTCTAATCACATTCGTCTTTTTAGGATCCACCTTAATATCATACCCCGACACAACTTGACCTAGAAAGGCAACCTCTTTTAACCAAAATTCACATTTTTCATATTTATCATACAACTTCTCCTCCCTCAAGACTTGCAACACCATCCTCAAGTGATTCACATGTTCCTTCTCACTATGCGGATAGATTATAATATCATCAATAAAGACCACAACAAATGAATAAAGGTAGGGTTTGAAGACCCTATTCATAAGATCCATGAAGATAGTCGGTGCATTGTTCAATCCAAAAGACATAAGCAGAAATTCATAATTCCCATACCTTGTCCGGAAGGCTGTCTTGGGAATATAAAACTCCCTCACCTTCACTTAATGATACCCGAATTGAGGATCAATCTTAAAGAAGTGGCTAGCCCCTTGCAATTGGTTAAACGAATCATCAATTCTTGGAAGAGGATACCTAATCTTGATGGTGACCCTATTAAGACTGGAATCATGAGATGTGAGGTTGGATGTTTGCCTAGGCAATCTGTGAGGACCATACAAGGCTCAAACTGGCTGGAAACATGAAGCAAAATCTCATACCACAGAGCCATTCATGGCCCGTGGTGGCCTGGACGGCTTGTGAATGTGACTCATCCAGGAGAAGGTCCCAAGCAAATGAACAAAGGCAGCCACCATGAGCCACACCACGCCTCGTGGTGTGTTTGACGAGACATGAAGAGGCATACCAAAGGAAGCCTGGACAGTGTCGCATAAGCCAGTCACCATGACACTTTTCATGGATCATGGTGATTTGAAGAGTCATGAAAGCTAACGTCCAGTAGCCATGAATGAAAATAACTTAAGGCAAAGCACCACAAGACTATTTATGGTTCGTGTTGCTATTCACGAAACATAAAAGGCAGCATGAAAGGGTGATTCATCTAGGTTAATCCATAAAGATGAAGGCATCATGGACAATTTACAATCAATTCATTAAGAGGAAAAGATGTTGCAATTATGGAGAGTCTTCCAGGTCAATTAGAACACCACGAAGGGGCCAAGATGTTTGCATATGAATAGGAGTTTTAATTATTTGTTTAGTGTAAATAGGAGTTTTAATTATTTGTTGATCATTATCAATTCCCAATGTTTAGGGACTGCTCTCACATGCTGAAATACATTAATTTCTAGATTTTCTCTTAATAAAACATAGTTGGACAGTAGAAAATTTCTAGCAACTTTAGTTGCTAGTCTTGGTTATTATATTGTTTGACATTTAGATCAAGTGTTGGTCTCTGGATTCTTTGTGTGACTTTAACAATTGATCTAATCTTCCTTATAAGTAATTTTACCATGAATGACATAATGATTCATGTTCTAAACCTTACAAGTTTAATAATCTAGACCCACAACTAGGGTTATGGGAACCAAGACGTCTTAATAAAATAGGCAAACTTAGGATTTTATTGGGACTTGTGTTGCCTATATTGCGATTTCCTTTGCTTAAAAGTCTTTTCTTGATGAGTGCATGCATTGAGAATTTGCCCGTATTCATTAGATTGTCCAATAGGAAATTAATGATTAGGAGAAGCAAAATTATAACGGGAGGTAAAAGCAATCAACCTAAGTTTGATCACATGATCCCAGGTGGGGATGGTATACTTAGGCTTGGGGATTAGTTTGTATCTAAAGAACTTGAAACTGGGAGATGACAGTTTTCTGAAATTCAAAAGGGAGTGTTAGTATTAAATACATTCTGAGACTGGGAGGAGATGAATGACATATTTCTGGGAAGGACTGAGAGGTGAACTAGAGGTTACCCAACTCGCTAGATTTTGCATGAAATACAACGAACAATAGTCCTGATGTAAATTGCTCACTAGTTAAGTGTCATGGGGACAGCAAACCTAGTCATCATCAATTTGTCTAAGCTTTAGTTTATTTTCCGCATTCGTATTCTTTGTTAGGATCTGAATTCAAAACCCCCTATTTTACTTTATCGCACTTGTTTGTTTTTTTGAAATAGAACCAATGGCTAAAATACGATAACTAGTAGAGTTGTTTTGACCTATTCACTATGGGATTGACCCCCACTCTTAGTTGGATAAATATATTGCTAACGATCATCCATATTGTATAATAGGAATATATTTGAATGTTATCATTTTACAGACCATATATGGTGTCATGGTTTTATTTAAAAGAAGGTTTCTGAGGATCCAAAATTTAGAAGGAAGAGACCCCTTTCCACGACACATGGACTACACCACAACTCGTAATCGAGGTCTCATAGTCTAGGCTGGTAGATTTTAAGTAGGAGAAATTTTGATATTTCCTAATATTCTAAGCCTATGGTACACCATTTAAGCCCCCAAATAAGTCCTTTCCAGCCTCACATAACCCTATTCTCATTCATTCTAAAATATTTTAAGTCCTAAATTCTTCCCAAATACTCTCAAGCTTCTTCAAGACATTCAAGTAGGAGGTACAAGCTAGGGTTTTAGATTTTCGTCATTCTCCAACTAGATTTCCAACTCCAAACACATCAAGGTATGTGGGTTTTTACTTATAGAGACCTTCCCTCCGCAAAGCTCAACCATTCCTCTTCTCCATTTATTTTCATGTCATAATAACTTTCTAATATGTTGATATTATGGAATAATTTATGCTATTCTACCTTTGTATACTATTATGCAATTAAATACTGCGAGAAATTTATGATTTACTTAAGGGTTTAATAATACCCTAATTAAGTTTAGTTTTGTTTGGTAAGTTACTTGAACAACTCTCAAATAAATTTTATTTTACTACTCTCATGTCATTTACTCTTCAATTGCATGATTTTAAGCATATATACATACACACACCCCATGATTTGATCAAAGTTATGAGTCAAAGCTTCTTTCGTGATGAAAGCCTTATGACAGGATATGAAAATTATGCATGTTATGATGAAACGACCCCAAAAGTGCCCAAAAATGTGCCTTCAAAGTGTCCGAAATCGTAATTTTCATATATCTCAAAATTCATGTATGATACTAAAAATCCGACTTCATATTCTTGTTCAGGGGGAAAACTTGAGAGGGATATGGGTCTAACCGAAATTTTAGAGCAAACGAATTACAATTTCGATTTTCAAAGTGAGCAATTTCCAGTGAGCAAACCGCGTTGCTGGAGCGATGGGCCAATGTGTATTTTTCTATCCAGTTTTTCTTGTCCGATACAAGGCTTTTGGATCTTGGGCCTAAGCCTTCCTATGCGTAAAAATACCTATACTTAGCCTTATTTCACCCTCATATCATTCAAGACATTCTCAAATACTCTCTCAAATACTTAGAGAATATTTCATCTCCAAATTTCAAGTCCCAAAACGCATCCGGATCTTAAGGTTCTCATTCAAGCTTCAAGTTTTCATCTCCAATCTTCAAAAGGATTCTCCAAAGTCAAGGTATGTGGGTTTCTTTCATCGGTTCCTTTCACCCATGATGCTCAAGCTTCCTTTTACTTAAAATTACATGATTTAAAGTTGATTTACTCATGGATATTACTTATTATGAAGTTTACTGCACACTATGTTGGGGTTTCATGAAATTATGATTTTATTAACATGCTTTGATCTTTGAATCTAAGATCTATTATGAGATTTGACGAAGGATTTTGATGTATATTGTTGAGGGTGTTACCAAGTAGCTACCGATGGTTTTATACTGAATTTTCTAGCATGATTTAGCTCTTGAATTGCATGGTTTTATACTAGCATTACACACCCACCAAGTGTTTGATAAAATGTCTGATTATTGATTCTTAGTTGCTGAATGTCTAATGTATGTCATATGAGCTATGTGGTTTTATGATGACAAAAGTAAGGTAATATTATGATGATTTCTTGAAAAATATCCCTAGGGTTGCATGTTGACCATACCTTGTTGAGGGGGTGCTTCCCTTGACCACTATTATAGAGGGTGTGAAGTCCATTAACCATGTTAAAGGGTTCCTTTACCACTATGATGGAGGGTGTTAAGTCTGTTAACCATGTTAAGGGGTTGATACCTTGGCCACTATGATGGAGGGTGTGAAGTCCATTAACCATGTTGAGGGTTTGATACCTTGACCACTATGATGGAGGGTGTGATGTCCATCTACCAATAGAGGGGTATATACCTTGATCACCCACCAAGGGGGTGTTAAGCCTTGGATTCCAAGTACTAGGCTTCGACTATGATGATGGTCTCTTCTTACATATGTAATATGCTTTATATAAACATGTTTTACTTCAAGCATCATTCATACAAGTCATATTGCTATTATGCTATCTCTTGCTCATATTTATGCATTTCGGTTATGTTTCCTATCTTTTGTTACATTGTGTCCTACATACTTAGTACATTCAAACATACTAACGCATACTCTATACCTACATGATGTTACCATGTAGGGACCGGAGCTCCATTTGGTCATTATCCTCCTCCATGTTGCTAGTGGTATCTATTCAAGCTAGTTGGTGGGTCCTCCATTTTGTGGGCAATGTCTTTGATCTCATGTTATGTATTAGGACTCTTACACTTTCTTTGATGTATGTCAACTATGAGGGTGAGCCCGGTTGCTTGTCTTGGCCCCCGCTAAGTATCTATGAAGTAGAGGTGGTGTTGAACATAATGTGTAATTATGTTATGAGCTTTGACTCTCTCTTGTCTCTTGATTCTTATATTATGAAAGTTTCCCCTTAGTACCGTTGCCCTTATTTTTATTATTTCAATGCTATTTAATTGCTTCCGTGACCAAGAATGTGTAATGATATTCTAAGAGGCTTGTTTAGGGTTCCTTCGAGTTCCCCATTTGACGATCACGACCAGGCCCTAGGTCCTGGTCATGACAAAGATGGTATATGAGCACCAGGTTGTTAGATCCTCGGCGTCCAATATACCACGTCGATTAGAGTCTCATTCATGGTTATATTGTGCACCACAATTATGAGTGAGAGGCTATGAGGCGTTTTAGAAAATATTTCCCTTCTTTATGGTCAATGTCATGCTATAGAGTTGAGGTAAGCTTATTCCCCCCTAATGATTATTCTTTGACATGCTAGATCATGCCTGAAATAAGAGGAAGAAAAGCCCGCACTCCCGAGGAACATCCAACTCCTCCCACTCCTCAAGCTCCTCAAGATAGGGGACCAGTTCATGAAGAGTTTCAGGATGCTTTTACTTTACTAGCTCAAGTTGTGGCTAATCAAGTCAACCAAGGGGCCCAATCCCCTCAAGCTCCTACTCTGGCATCTAGGGTAAGGGATTTCATGAGGATGAACCTAGCAGAGTTCTATGGTTCCATTTGGATGGGGACCCTCGAGAGTTCATTGATGATATTTATGAAGTGTTGGCTATCATGAGTGTGATATTGGAAGAGAAGGCGGAGTTGGCAGCTTACGAACTCAAGGGGGTGGCACAAATATGGTTTACTCAATGGAAAGAGGAGAAGGGGAACAATAATATGGTTCTATTGGAAGATTTTAAGGTGGCTTTCTTAACCGGTTCTTCCCTCTTGAGCTTAGGGTGGCACAAAATTATGCATGTTATTATGAAATGACCTCAAAAGTGCCGAAAATGTATATTAGAAGTGCCCGGAATTGTAATTTTTATATATCTCAAAATTCGTGGGTGATATCAAAAATCCAACTTCATATTCTTGTTCAGAGGGAAAAATTTAGTGGGAAATGGGTCTAACCCAAATTTTAGAGTAAACGAATCACAATTTGACTTTCCATGTGAGCAATTTCTAGTGAGCAAACCGCATTGCTGGCACGATGCGCCAATGTGTATTTTTTTATCCAGTTTTTCTTGTCCGGTCCAACATTTTTGGGTCTTGGGCCTAAGCCTTACCATGCGTGAAAATACTTATAATTAGTCTTGTTTCACCTTCATATCATTCAAGACATTCCCTAATACTCTCTCAAATAATTAGACAATATTTCATCTCCAAATTTCAAGTCCCAAAACTCATCCAGATCTTAAGGTTTTCAGTCAAGCTTCAAGTCTCCATCTCCAATCTTCAAAAGGATTCTCCAAAGTCAAGGTATGTGAGTTTCCTTCATGGGTTCATTTCACCCATGATGGCCAAGCTTTCTTTTACTTAAAATTACATGATTTAAAGTTGATTTACTCATGGGTTTTACTTATTATGAAGTTCATTGCATACTATGTTGGGGTTTAATGAAATTATGATTGTTTTAGTATGTTTTGAGCTATGAATCTAAGATCTTTTGTGAGATTTGATGAAGGGTTTTGATGTATATCGTTGAGGGTATTACCAAATAGCTATTTATGGTTTTACACTGAATTTTCTAGCATGATTTTACTTTTAAATTGCATGATTTTACATTAGCATTACACACCCACCAAGTGTTTCATAAAATGTATGGTTATTGATTCTTGAATTGTTGAAGGCCTAATGCATGGTATATGAGCTAAGTGACTTTATAATGACAAAAGTAAGGTAATATATGATGAGTTCTTAAAAGGTATCCCTAGTAAGGTAATATATGATGAGTTCTTAAAAGGTATCCCTAGGATTGCATGTTGACCATAGCTTGTTGAGGGGATGCTTGCCTTGATCACTATGATGGAAGGTGTGAAGTCCATTAACCATGTTAAGGGGTTGATACATTTACCACTATTATGGAGGGTGTGAAGTCCATTAACCATGTTATGGGGTTGATACATTGACCACTATGATGGAGGGTGTGAAGTCCATTAACCATGTTAAGGGGTTGATACTTGACCACTTTGATGGCGGGTGTGATGGACATCTACCGATTGAGGGATATACACCTTGGTCACCCTCCAAGGGAGTATTAAGCTTGGATTCCAAGTACTAGTTAGCTTGGTCTATGATGATGGTCTTTTCTTATAATATGTTCAATATAAGCATATTTTACTTCAAGCATCATTCCTACATGTCATATTGTGATTATGCTATTTATTACTCATGATTATGCATTTCGATTATGTTGCCTATCTCTTGTTTCATTGCATCCTACATACTTAATACATTCAAATGTACTAACGCATTCTCTATGCCTACGTGATGTTACCATGTACGGACGGGAGCTCCATTTGGTCATCATCCTCCTCCACGTGGCTAGTGGTATCTATTCAAGCTTGTTGGTGAGTTCTCCATTCTGAGGGTAATGTCGTTGATCTCATGATATGTATTACGACTCTCTCTCTTTCCTTGATGTATGTTGACTATGAGGATGAGCCCGGTTGATTCTCTTGGCCCCTGCTAAGTATCTATGAAGTAGAGATGTTGTTGGACATGATGTGTAATTATGCTATAAGCCTTGACTATCTCTTGTCTCTTGATTCTTATATTATAAAAGTTTTCCCTTAGTCCCAATGTCCTTATTTCTATTCTTTCAATGCTATTTAATTGTTTCTGCGACCAAGGATATATAATGATATGCTAAGAGGCTTGTTTGGGGTTTCTTCGGGTTCCCCATTTGCTGGTCACGACTAGGCCCTAGGTTCGAGTTGTGACACATGGATATTACAAAGGGGATAACTAGTATGATATAAGCTCATGAGTATGTTATTAATATTATTAATGATATGAATCCCTACTCCATTTATATTATGATGTGATGTCTTGATGAGATACTCTTAAAATGATACCATGACTTATGATATTATGTAAGATATGATTAAGTATATGAATTGACTATTCCATAGGATTCTTGATCTAGCACCGAGAGGACATTGGTTGGTAGACATTCTCTCTAAACCATGTGCCACCATAGGTTTCGATATTAGTTCCCTATATGGTCTTGTACCAATTAAAAAGGCAATGTTGTAAGGTAAGGATATCAAGTGAAACCCACTGAAAAAGCCATGCTATAAAGTAATGATATATATTACCACTTTTTGAAAAGGCTATTCCATAAGATGAGTGTTTGGTTTATATTGGCAAAGTAGACCACACCTTGTCCAGTGTGAAGTAAACATCGAGATTTCAAGTAGTAGCTCGCTTGGTTTTGCATGTCGATTATGGTCCCTTCCCACATATTTATGTTTTTTCATATGACTTGATGATTCTTCATGCATATTCTAGTTAGGCATTAATCATTTATATCTTATTGACCTTATAACCATTGATTATGATTATGCATATTATTTAATTAGTGCTTATGTTTCTTGTTGCATTACACCCCATGTACTTAGTTCATTTCAAGTATTAACACTTACTTTTTTCCTACATGATCTAACCATATATAGACCGGAGCTCCTATTCATCCTTCTACTCCACATGGCTAGACGGTTTGATTGAAGATTACTATTGGTGATTCCTCCATGTCGGGAACAATATCCACTTACTTTCATGCTTTTATAAAGACTTGTCTACTTAATATCGCCTAAGTTATACCTCTTTTTTGAGGATAAAGCGTTTGTTGTCAAGAAATAGAACCTAACCAAGGTTAGGGTCGAACCTAAGGGCATAGACTTACAATAATCCAATTAATGCATTCAAGTGATTAACCAACTTACTTCCCCAAAAGGGGGAGGGTTTGCAATAATCAGTACAAAAGTAAAACTAACTAGCATGATAGTTTAATCAATATGGAGAGAACCTAGGGTTTTGTGTTCCTCATGATTCCCTAATTTAGTATCACCGGATAACCTAATTCTTTTCTAGTGTATAGCATGTAGGACAATAAGTTAAGTTCACCAAACCCTTTAGTCCAAGCGAGAGGTGAATTTCACTACGTTACTTGGCCCATCTCCGCAGTGTGCATTACTAACTCTTACCAATTAATCCCAATACAACCTTCCCTTAACCCAGTTCGGTTGATTAGACGAGAACACATCAATCAAATCCTGTTAATTAATCTGTTTTCCTATTCATCACTACCTTGGTATAGTCAGTAACACTAGGTAGGTTCTAATATTGGCCACCACTAGAAAACATGCAAAATGAATAGAGGTAATTAATATATGTATGCAGACTTTCCAAGAATTATGATTTATCCGATTTTACCTTGTTAGTTCTTCATAATTCTCACAACCCTAGTTGTGGATTTAGCTACTCATAGTTTCTGTAGATGCAAGACTTATGAATTGGAATAATATAATAGAGCACTTAAACAATTGAATTAAGAACAACCAAATCTAAACTTCAAAGAGAATCATAAGATTAAATAACAAATCAAAGTGCAAGTGTCTCTCACAACTCTCTAATGTTTTCTACTCAATCTCGCTATTTTTTCTATCTAACTGTCGAGCTCTCTGTAAACTTAATGAAAAATAACCTAAAAACCTATTTATAATTTTTAAAATACAAGTCCTAAACAAAATAGGATAGTTGGGTCAGTACGCCTCACGAATAGGTTTACGGGCCATATTGCATTTTACGGCCTATAATCGTGGTCTCGTAAAAGTGTTGCTGAAAAACTGGACTTGAGATCTATGAAACGCTTCTACGACCCATAAAGTGTTCTACGGCCCGTAGGGGGGCTTCATCCGATGAATCTGCAGAAAGTCCTTCATCTCTGATCCTCAAGACACGAACTATGTTCTGTGATTCGTAAACTAATCTATGACCCATCTGTATATTCGTAGAATAACTAAAGAAATAAGCCCCTAACTGGAATTATCCACGAATTCAACTTCACGGCCCATAGAATGATCTACGGCCTATAAAGGGTCTTGTAATTCACCAAAATTAGCAACTTCTGCATTTTCTTTCCAAAATCAAGGCCAACCCTGTAATCCTACAGATAAAACATAAAAACACATAAAACCCATTAACATCACATTGAGAACACACAAAATTCCAAGTTTTAAGCATCAAAAGTGTTGCATTTGACAGCACATCAACACCCTCAACATAAAATTGTTGCTTGTCCTCAAGCAATGACTCAATCTATATAAGTAGTACAGCAACACACATACTTCCACTTGATGGCATATATCATTTCAAACTTAAGTATAGATATCCATACCAATTTTTCAAACAAAATCAGATAGCCATCTAGACCAATATAGGCCAATGTATGTGACAACACAACTACGACAAGTGAGATACTATTAACAATCTATAGTTACCGAATAAGTCTAATGTTAATAATGCAATGCAAGTACCCTCACAGAAAGAAGTCTCATATCTCACTTTCAATGATGTTTTCATGTATAACCTTGGGACTGTGCAAAATCGTTCACCCTCACAAAAGATATTCATGCATCATGCCTAATACCATAGGCTTGTGCCTATACTCATGACTAAGACCTTCGACCACTTGGACTAGGATCACTTAGGACTTTATAGGCTTGTAACGTAGGCTCAGGGGGCTTTGGTATGGTATTTCGGGAACATAGTGACTAAAGGCCCTCTTTGACACCGCGTTTTCCTACACATTTTTTCTACCAACACTATTATTGTTCATCGCATTCTACTTTTCTCCTATTTCAAGATTTTGTGGGTGCTTTCTTTTCATTTGCCAACTTTCTGCCTTGCTTTTACACTTCAGTTTTCTTTTTAACTCACAACTAAAACATCACTTGTTTTTCTTACACCCTATACATGATTTTTCTCCTTTTCACCACATCACGAATTTTTCCCCTCATTTTTGTATTTCACCCTTACACTAGCCACCCTCAACTTAGGCTTTTAGCCTGAGTTAAGGTGCACAATATCCATCCTCAGAACCAGAGCCACTTTTGGTAGCCACCCTCATCTTAGGTTTCTTGCCTCAGTCAAGGTGTACAATGTACAAGGAAGGACTAGGGCCAATTTCAGGATTTTACAACTACCAAGGCTAGGTTAATTAGGTGTTTACAAAGAACGAGTACATGTCAGGCTCAAACATTAGGATCAAGGGATATTCTGCAAATCTAGTTGGTCATTTTGACTATGTGAGCTTTTTAAAACAATGGCCTAAGGTCCTTTCTTAATCCAATTAATCTACAGTCTAACTTAGAGTAAAAGGACAAGTTTTGACTTAGCACATAACATATGGATTTAGCAATTTAAGATCACACTCACATGGAACTAGTTACATTATCAACAAAGACTCTCAGATCATGCTTTTCATCTCAATTTTACCTCACTTATCAGAACAAGCATTGTCAACACACCTAAACATGCAAGGATGCCATCTAGACTAACTAATCAAAATTTTGTGGGTATCATTTTTCACAGAAAAACAAAAATATTCTATATGCCACAGATATTAGTACTATATACTACAAATACTACTTAAAACATCCTAAACATATTGGTTCAACAGAATGTAAATATCCATGTGGAAAAAGAACATAGGCGAGAAAACCCCAAGATAAAAAATTGGGGTAGTTATGGACCCAAGCTACTCAGACTTCATAGAGGCCTATAACTACCCACATCCCATCAAAAAGGAGGTGCCTAAGTGCCAGTTTGTGGCAGAGTCTGACCACCTTCATCTTGCGTGGTGGCATCCTCAGTAGTAGTCCTCTATTCGAAGGGGTCATCACCCCTCATCCTCTCAAGCTCTCAAGTCTGTCATTGCTCCTCCTCCTGTATCGACTCTCTCAAAATAAGCTTGAGCTCCTCCTGCTCTGTAAGCCCCGTACATGAGCGTACGACATCCTCATCATCATCTGTGTGGGGTCTTTCCACCAAGGTGTCATCAACTATCTTGTGGTCTAGGACACTCCTCAATCATTTGGTGAACCGCTCCCATGTGTTACTGATCGAGTCACTAGAAAAGCTACTCAAAGTTGTTGATCTAGTCTTTCAACTTGAGCTTCTTTCACCTCGAGAAGTATCTCTCCAAAACGGCCTTCTGTAATTCAGCCCAACTAGTGATTGAACTCTGCGGGAGCTCAGATAGCCATCGTGACACATTTCCTATATGAGATAATGGAAGACACAAAGTCTCACAGCATCTATAGAAAGATTCTGTGTTCCCTTTACACTCTTGTAGATGAATGCAACAATGTGTAGATTGCTATGAGGATTCTCCAATGGTAAGCCCATAAATAGCCCACAGGTGTACAACATCTGAAGCAACCTACTCGAAACTATGAACTTTGTGTCAGCCGGTTATGGTGGCAACACAATAACTCTAGTCACCTCCATAGCCATAGGATTCAACCTGTAGTGATTCCACTAATAAGCATTGGCATTGAAATCCTGTGTCTGTGGAGCAATGTCCTCAAGAGGAGGTGGGTTTTTATTATCAGCATTCTCATTCATGTTCTTGTTCAGAGCTGCATTAGTCGCATTGTTGGTGTTATCTTGGGCCATTTTTGTCAATGTTTTCTAGATCTTTGGGTCAAGTAGAGTCAAGGGTCTGCCTCAACTTCGTTGTTGGGCATACACTACACATTACACCCTATAAGGAAACAAAAACAACAAAAATGTAAAATGTCGGGAATACGTATTAATACCCAAATCACGTGAATTAACCAAGTCCAGCCGTATTCCCCGGCTACAGCGTAAA
The DNA here is from genome assembly GCA_011800125.2 of Solanum clarkiae. Classification (NCBI taxonomy): domain Eukaryota; kingdom Viridiplantae; phylum Streptophyta; class Magnoliopsida; order Solanales; family Solanaceae; genus Solanum; species Solanum clarkiae. The sequence continues at coordinate 5,766 of JAABOM020064868.1, read as the reverse complement.
AACTTTGATGTTGCCCAAGTTATACCTCCTTTTGTAGGATAAAGCGGTCATTGTCAAGAAATAGAATCTAACCAAGGTTAGGGTCAAACCCAAGGGAATACATAGACTTAGGAAAATTCAATAAATGTAATCGAGTGATTAGCCTACTTACTTCCCCAAAAAGAGGGGTTTGCAATAATCAGTAGAAGAGTAAAACTATCTAGCATGAGAGTCTAATCAATACAGAGAGAAACTAGGATTTTTTTTGTTCCCCATGATTCCCTACCGGATAACCTAATTCTTTTCTAGTGTGTAGCATATAGGACAGTAAGTTAAGTTCACCAAACCCTTTGGTCTAGGCAAGAGGCAAATTTCACTATGTGACTTGGCCCATCTCCACAGTGTGCATTACTAACCCTTACCTATTAGTCCTAATACAACCTCTCCTTGGCCCAGTTTAGTTGATTAGAGAGAAAATATTAATTGAATCCTATTAATTAATCTCTTTTTCTATTCATTACTACATTGGTCCAGTCAGTAACACTAGGCGGGTTCTAACATTGGCACTACTAGAAAACATGCACACTGAAGAGAGTTAATTAATACGTGCATGCACACTTCCAAAGAATTATGATTTATCTTGTTTTACCTTGTTAGTTTATCATGGTTCCCACAACCCTAGTTGTGGATTTAGCCACTCATAGATAGTGTAGATGCAAGACTTATGAATTGAAATAACATAATAGAGCACTTACACAATTGAATTAAGAACAACCAAATCCAAACTTCAAAAAGAAACATAAGATTAAAGATCAAATTAAAGTAAAAGTGTTTCTTACAACTCTCCAATGTTTTCTACTCAATCTCACATTTTTTTCTCTCTAACTGTCGATCTCTTTGTAAACTTATTGAAAATAACCTAAAAACCTATTTATAATATTTGAAATCCAAGTTCTAAACAAACTAGGATAGTTGGGTCGACACGCCTCATGAATAGGTTTACGAGCCATATCATATTCCACAACCCATAATCAGGTCGTAAAGTGTGGCTGAAAAACTGGATTTGAGATCTATGATACCCCTCTACGTCCCGTAAAGTGTTCTACGGCCCATAGGGGGTTCGTATGATGAATTTTCAAAAAGTCTCTCATCTCTGATCCTCAGGCATGAACTATGTTTTATGACTCGTAAACCAATCCACAACCTGTCTACATGTTTGTAGAACAATATCAAAAAATTAGCCTCTCATTATAATTGTCCATGAAACTAACTTCACAGCCCGTAGAATGATCTACAACCTGTAAAGGATCTCGTACTTCACCAAAATCAGGAACTATTGCATTTTCTTTCCAAAATCAAGGTCAACCCTAGAATCCTGCAAATGAAACACAAAAAAAACATAAAACCAACTAACATCATATTGAGAACACACAAAATTCCAAGTTTTAAACATCAAAATTGTTGTATTTTGATAGCATATCACTACTTATGGATATTTATCTTTTAAGGGTCCGTCTGAGATATGTCTTGGCCCCCTTTCCACTTATGTTAGAGGTGTTGTTGGATATGGATATGTTTATTATGAGATGGGATCCTATTTTGTCTATGTAACTATTGGTGACTTCCCTTAGTTCTTATTATCTTTTATGTGTTGATGCATATTATTGTGATGAAGTGGAGTGTCCTAAGTCCCTACTTCTCCCTATAGCATGATTCATACTTACCCGCCCCTTAAACATTATTTTCTATGTGATCATGCTAATCCTTTTCCCTATAACATCCCCATAGATTGTGTCCGAAGTCCAGTTTCTCCTAGAATTATGTGCTTGTTGTCTAATTATGCTTCTGCAACCAAAGATGTACCATGTATGCTTAAGAGGCTTGTTTGGGGTCTCCTTTGGCTTCCCCATTTGTCGTGTCATACCTAAGCCCTAGGCTCAGGTCGTGACATGCTTGGATCAAAGTACTAGGTTGGTAAATGATCCTCAAAGATCCAACACACCACGTCAAGTAGAATCTTTTTCATGGTTGTGAAGCATGTCATAACTATGCATAAGAGGCTTTTGTTGAGCCTATTTGTGTTTCCACCCTGGTAGGAGAATCATTAGTAGTGAATCGAGTGTATAGGGGTTGTGTTGTGACTTTTATACTGACTCAATATTGTTGGAGATGGTTGGCTTTGATGTGCTATTAAGAATGGACTGGTTATCACCTTATTAAGCTATTCGTGACTGTCATGTAAAGACCGTGACTTTATCTTGTCCTGACTTTCCTTAGTTGGTGTGGATTGGAGCATCTAGCTCCTATCCTAAAGGTGTTATTTCGTATATGCATGCTTGTCGATTGATGGTGAAGGATCATTTGTCTTATTTGGCTCATGTTCGGGCTATTTGTCAAGAGTGCCTATCATTGGGGACCACCAGAGTTGCTATAGAGTTTGTAGATGTATTCCCGACAGATTTACCTGATTCTCTCTTGATTGTGATATGCGCTTTGCTATTGATGTGGATCCGGACACCAAGTCCATTTCTATTGCCCCTTATCAAATGTCTTCGGCTGAATTGAAAGGATTGAGGGAGAAATTAGAGTATCTTTTAAAGAACGGATTCATTCATCCGAGTGTCTCTCCTTGGAGTGCTCCTATCTTATTTGTGAAGAAGAAGGATGACATTATGCGCATATGTATTGATTATCGCTAGCTTAATGGAATTACCATCAAGAACAAGTATCCTTTGCCTTGCATTGATGATCTTTTTGACCAGTTGCATGGTGCATCAGCATTAGTTGAGAGTTCGAGAGTCTGATATCTTGAAGATAGCTTTCAGAATCCATTATGGGCATTATGAGTTCATTTTTATGTCATTTGAGTTGTCTAATGCCCCGACTACTTTCATGAAGTTAACAAACTAAGTGTTAAAACCCTATTTGGACATATTTGTGATCGTGTTAATTGACGATTGATGTTGCTCAACCTGACTTCTCAAAGGCAGAAGGGGTGGTCATCATCAACATAATAATCCATCTTTAGAGGTTTGGGTCAGTCCCACATGGAATCGTTGGTCAAGAAAGAAGTGACTTTTTGGACCAAATAATTGTAGAATCTAGGGGTTACAATAATCAAAATAAGAATTCAACTAAATGAGTTCTAGTTAACGATCAAATTTTAAGGGAAGATGTTGGGGATGTGAAAATATGTGAATCGATCTAACAAATGGGTCTACATACTTGACTAAATGAGTTGATATTGAGTAAATAGGCTAGGTGGCTTGTAACCTAAATCACCTATGATACATGGGTGTTTCATATGAATTAGCTAAGAGATCACACAAGAACCACCGAGCACATTGGCTAAGAAGTCTCAGTAAAACTCCTAATACCTTAGCCATTTAATCCATGCCTTTGGGCATCAACTAAAACCTCAAGAGGTTTTCGGCCATTATATCCATCACACACTATAATAATTCCAGCTAAGGTAATCAGAGATCTAAAACAAAAACCCAAGTTTGCAATCTTGAAATTTATAAATTAAACATAGGAACAGATATAAAGTCACCCAAATCAACTATAGACAAGTGAAGATTTCACAGATCCAATAAATAAATCAAAGACCCATATCAAAAGTACACCTAAACATGGGGTTTTAGCCACACTTGCTAAAAATTAAAGATTGAATACCATACATAGTAGCAGAAGTCAAATGTAATATGGTTGAGTACAAATCAATTGATTGTCATCAACCAATCTTCTCCAATTTGATGCCCAAAAGCTTCAAAACCCTAACTTCCCTTGTACTCTAAGAGGAAGGCTCTATGTACTACTACTACAGACTACTACTACAGACTAATTATTCTGATATGGAATAAACAGATGTTGTACAATGTCCCTTTTAAAATTGCTTATATACTCCGTGCAAATGTGTGAAAGTTTATGCTGCAAAATGTTGTTCGGCGGTCAAGGCCGACCATCGTCGAGCACTCTAGTGTACGCTGAATGTGCACTTGACCACCTTTCTATGCCTCTTTATAAGGCTTCCTTCACCACAACATTAGGTGATGACTCTTTGCTCTGCCTATCCAATTCGGCGATGCGCTGAAATATTCTACATATCGCCCTTCTATTAGTGTTTTAGGGCTTTGGGTGCTGCAACTTTAGGCAGTCACTTGTGCATTTTGGTGGATCCTCGAGTATGCTTTGCGACATCGAATTTGACTGTCTTTTTTACTTTACCTGGAACCGTGGTTGTTGTATAGATAGGAAATATCCATGAGTGTGCAGCAGATTGCGAAAATGTCGTGGAAACCGCTTTTCACCATCTTTTCGCACTTTTGCTCACTTTTTTAGCTTTCATCAAGTCTTGTATATTTGTTCACTTTTAACTACTTCTCCCCAAGTCCAACCACAGAGATATTTTGCGTCAACATATTATATCCCTTCATGTTTGTGGATATAGAGAAATCATTTTTTGTCCCTTTATGTGATCGAGATTTAAATTGACAAAGCAACGTCACTGCAGCCCAAACTTTGCTGGCAAGCTATTTCAGCAAACAAAAATCCTGTTACTGATGTTTTGTTTCGAATTAGCAAAGCGTTGGGCTACAACTTGTGCAACTAGGCCGAGATGCTTCTACAACAGTGAGTTAAGTGGTCCTTTACTAGTACGTGGTGACCTAGATAATCTATGATATGGAAAGCAAGTTCGTAGTGTGGAATTTAAGTGAGCGACAACCCAATTGTTCTTTAAGTTGAAACGGATCAAAAATTGAGCCATCTCTTATACCTTTATCTAAAAGGAATTTATATGGATCGGAGTTGAAAGGCTATTGGAAATTTTAGAAAAGGCATATTAGTCAGAGCTCAAGGAAGATAGCTACTTCAAAGCCGATTTATTTCCCAGTTTCCATTGAGTTTAGTAGTGTTTGAGTGACTTATTTGACTTCTTTGTAGTACACAATTCGAACTCTTGCAAGGACATTTTGATAAAACTAACACATAAACGATAAAACGTTATTAGTGCAATGAATAACTTAAGAAAGAGATAGAAGTTAAAGTCCTAATTTTGCAGTACCACAGCTTTTGCTGATGCAAAATAACAATGCAAAAATAAGTCACCATCAAGATAGTTTTAATATTAAGATTTATAAATTTAATTAGATTACTTGTGACCGCGTAAAGCGTGGGCTAATTATCTAGTGTATTTTGTATAATAATCATCCAAGAGAGCTACAAAACTCTCAAATTTTAATAAATCAAAATAATAAATAATACATTGTTCATAATGATCAATTACATCGAGATTAAAATAATACGTATATTTAAAAGACTAGCATATTCATTTTATGGTAATTACCAAGATATTTATCTCCATTTCCTTAATTTAATTAATGGATATAAAAAATTTACTTGCGGAAGAAGCTGAAGTTAGACTACTCCAATGACAAAAATAAATTACTTTTACTTTTATGCTAAGATCATTCAATGACATGTCTAAGTTTTATCTCACATTGTGAACTTAAACTTTGTAAATTAAAAAGATTTATTTAAACTTTTTCTACAAGAAAAAATCTATACATATTATCTACCATATAAGTAAAAGGAGGCAGACAAATGTATAATAAATATCATATAATGATTTATAATTTGAATAAATTAAAACAAATAATAATTCCATTCAAAATACTATAATTATATATAGTTCATACTTCATTAATATTGTTAAATATATCGTGTAGTTATTTTTGGAATAAATATATCTTGTAAATATTTAGTTCCTTATTAGGCTAGTCTCAT